>JBBPBX010030812.1:0-34931 GCA_038048925.1 Garcialebias charrua
TTTTTTTTTTCCATTTATAGATGGCCTCCCTTCACACCTTATAGCCATCCTCTCACTCCAATATGTATTTTTTTTTTTTTTTTTTTTTTAATAGAGAGAAAGAAAGAAAAGAGAAAGTGAGACAACAAAACAAAACAAAACAACAAAACAACAATTGTCCACAGAAAGAGCACAAGGCAAACACACCAAACCTCCGTCCACAATCCTGCAAAGCACATGACAGAACACAACAACGAAACATACAAGCATAAAGACTGATAATATTCATGACCTTGCAAATATTTCTATAAATACACATACCCATACCTACAAATATATATACAATATACATACATATATATTTATATTCATTTATATACCCATCTACATACATCTACTATACATCCCTGCATCCATTTGTGTGTGGTTGTGAGCATGCATAAGTGAATGAGGTTCCTCCAATAGAACATTTAGTAGCAACTGTGAAGCATCAGAGACCCGTCCCCCCAAAGCCCGAGACAGACGAAGGGGCGATCAAAGCCCAAGACCCCAGGAAGGACCCCGAGCCCAGAGTCCCCAGGACCACCCGAACAGGACGAGCCACTCGTCCACTCCCCAGATCCGACCAAGTGGAAGAACCGGACGAACCCCACCAGGGACCACACACAATGACCCCCCGGGGTCAACAGCGACAATACACAGGCCCCCGCCGGAGCCCGCCGCACCGACGTAGCCCCAGGGCCGGTCACCGAGGCTCGGGCACCGGGGACGCCCATCCCTCAGGTCCAGACCTGACAGGACCAGAGGACCCGAGCCCCACCAGGCAGCCACCAGGCCGAGCTGACAAACGCCCAAGCGCCCAGCCCCAGATAGTGAGGGCCCCAAGCACGCCCGTAGGCAGAGGAACACCCACCAGGGGGCCACGTGGCAGGAGCGCGACACTGGGTAGCCTCAGAAGTATCAGAGAGGGGGCAGTCCAAGTCCCAGCCTGACACTAAAACATTCATACACAGACACACTCATTCAGACCCACCCTCATCCTCACCCTCAGTCACAGAAAGACAAACAATAACGACACGCTCCATTCATAATCCCGATGCACACTCTATACCCCCTAGGTCCAAGACATGTACCTGCTACCTACATGGGGCAGCCCACATCCAAACCCAGGAGGTAGACCCATTCATTCTGGGGTGGAGAGCAGCAGACGTCCAAGATCTGGCACACCCCGCGCCCTGCCGACAGGACAGGACAGGACACCCGAGCCCAAGCAGCCCCAGAGGGAGCCCACTGCCAGCCCCGCCCACGGCGAACCCGCAGGCCCCGAACCCCCCCACTCCCCAGCACAACCCCTGACGGCCCACCCCCAGAATGTCCGCAAGGCAACCAGGGGGGCAAGAGAAAAATAAATAAATAATATATAAATAAATACATAATAAATAAAATTGAAATTAACAAATCAAGACCCCGACACACACACCCCCGTCCCCAAATGTACTGTTGGTGAGTGTTGTTGTAAAGTGTATTTAAAAAGGAAAGAGAAGGAGCAAAGGCTGGCATTATACCAGTTTCCCCTCCACTCCAACTCTAACCCAGGCCCTAATTGTCTAAATGCATAATGTTGAGTGAGCATAGGCATGGGGGCGAGATTGATGTCATCCCGCCACCCATAGCCATAGTGCTCACTCCTTCCCTATATGTGACTTTTATGAAGATGTTTATGAATGAATGTCTAAAGTGTATATAAAATTGAGTCCCAGGTGCTCTTAACAACAGAGATGTAAAACCATTGCAGCACACCCGAGACCCAAATTCCCTACATGTATTAATTTAAGATGAAGAGGGCGGAGGTGCGTGTTGAGGGATGGGGAGAAAAATAACTGCAGGAACAGTGCTCCCACAGCGAGTCAGCTCCCCCGCTGACCCTGCTTACCCCCCAGCTCGCCAAGGTCCACCCAAGGAGCGAGGTAAAGGAAACACCTCTCCGACCGCCAGGACATTGAGCCAAGACCAGAGAGGGACACGGCCCCGAGGGCCGCCAACAGCAGAACCAACAGCCCACACCCGCCAGGGCCGCCACGACCCCTGCGAACCGCAGTCAGCCCGCCGTCCAAGAGGACACAAAATCCCACATGGACGACACGGCCAAGAGCGCCCGCCCAACCGTCGACAGAGCCAGGAAGCACCAAGAACAGGCCCCAACCGGGGCCCGCACACCGGCCAAGTATAGTCCAAGACCATCATCCAGGACATCCACCTAATCCCCACCCCAGAAGAAATACTATACCCACCCTTCATATTAACAACTTTCAGAACACATAACACATTAGACACCCAGGCTGGGTTTGCCCGCCCCCTCCCATTGGCCACCAGTCACGCCCCCAGACACCCACCCCCCAGCATATGAACCCCAACCCACCAGCGAGCCGAGAGCCCCCGGCCAGAGCTGGGCACCAGAGCGCCAGCCAGCCCATAGCCCGGCGACCCGCCCGCCAGAGCCCAAGACCCCCGACCCCCACCAGGCCCAAGCCC
Source organism: Garcialebias charrua (assembly GCA_038048925.1). NCBI lineage: Eukaryota > Metazoa > Chordata > Actinopteri > Cyprinodontiformes > Rivulidae > Garcialebias > Garcialebias charrua. The sequence goes on from JBBPBX010030812.1 coordinate 2,512, forward strand.
GGGGACGACGCGCCCCCAGAGTCCCAAGCCCCCGGCACCCACCCCGAAACCACCCCAGCACAGCCGGGTCACCGACCGGCGACCCATGACCGCCGCCACCGACCACCCGAGGGCCCGCATGCCGCCCCCAGTAGATGTCCCCCAGAACCCCCCCCGGTCCTCCCCAGGTCGAAGACGAGGTCCTCCCCGCCCAAGCAGCCCTAACCCCCCGGCGCCCCAAACCCCAACCTCCCCCCCCTCCAGTCCCAATGCCCCACAAGGCCACATCCCAGACCCCCCACCCTCACTACGTAACGGAGCCGATCAAAGAATGCCAAATAGGTTGATCCAATGTGTCGGCAGATGCTGTTTCAAGACTAATATGATCTAACAGAAGATTTTTATACTGATTAACGCTAAGATTATTTTTATTTTTCCAATTTACGAGTATGGTTTTCTTTGCGATGCATAAGGCAGTGAAAAGCATATAGGATGTATTTTTTTCTAGTATAACATCTTCAAAGATACCCAATAAGCAAACAGATGGAGAGAGTGGGATATTAATTTTCAAACATTTAGACAAGTCTTCACATACCTGTACCCAGAACCTCTGAACGGATGGACAGAACCAGAGCGCGTGAATATAATCATCAGGTGTATTACTTATGCACTGTGAGCACTTGTTAGATGGTATAAAGCCCATCTTAAACATTCGCTCCCCTGTATAATGTACTCTATAGAGAACCTTATATTGTATTAATTGTAAATTGGAGAGTCTAGTCAATTTAAAAGTATTTGAACATACTTGAGACCAAATTTTTTGTTCAAAGTTGATTGATAAATCTGACTCCCATTTTTCAACAGGTAGTGCTATCGAGTCATCGATCCTAGACAATTTTTTGTATATTTTAGATAATAATTTCGGTGGTTGAAAATTAATAAACTCTAACACACATGTTGGGGTTTCCAACAATGTTTTATTAAGCTTAAATTTCTTTTTTACAATTGACTTAATTTGTTGGTATTGTAGGAAATATTTATTATCAATGTCATATTGTATTATTAATTTATTAAATGGAATAAAGTCTATACCCTCAAATATGTGTTCCAGACATTCAATACCTTTCATTCTCCAACCTGGGAAATTTAACATATTATTTTCTTGTTGAATGTCAGGATTGTTCCAGAGAGGTGTATGTCTACATGGGAGTAGTGAAGACTTTGTCATTTTCAGATACTCCCACCATGCTGTCAGAGATGAGCTAATATTGATGCTCTTAAAGCAGACATGTCTTTTTAAATCTGTACTGATAAATGGTAGATCTGAAATCCTAATATTATTACATGAAGTTTGTTCTATATCTATCCAAGTTTCATCTAGTGCATTCGGTTTTAACCACTTTGATATATATTGTAATCTGTTTGCTAAATAGTAGTAATAAAAGTTTGGAAGTTCTAATCCTCCGGTATCTTTAGATTTTTGTAATGTAATGCCCTCTGGGTACTTAAGCGGCTTGCGCCCCTCCATCTTTCTCCAAAGTTGCACTTCACCGAGCTTTCAGCATTGAAAAGGGCCAGATATGTTGCACCTCGTTCCCTTCCTTCAGGGAACATGAGTTATGGTGCATAACTTTCAGTTCCCTTTCAGTCTGGTCTCTCGGTGCAACATACTTGCTATGGGAACGTAATCCATTCACGCCCTTGAAATGCTCAGTAAAATGCATGCTAGAGTGAACGTCTGCCCTTGACCAGCAGGCATCTCAAAGCTACTTTCTACTGTGTGTTAGAAAGGACAGCCTGAGTGACGTCACCCGCAGTAACATCCAAACTGTAATGCTTTGCAAAAGTGTTTAATGAGCTCCAATTCGCAGCAGCGCAGATGTCTGCAACTGGTACACCCTTGAATAATGACCAGGAAGTGGCCAAGCCCCTAGTGGAGTGAGCATGCACTCCAGAGGGTACCTGTTGACCTTTGCTACTGTATGCCCTTTTAATGGCCTCAGTCACCCAATGTGAGAGGCGTTGTTTTGATAGGGCCTTCCCGGTAGCAGGTGTTGCAAAGCAGACGAATAGTTGGTTTGTTTTCCTCCATTCGGCTGTTCTCTGCATGTAGGTGCGTACAGCCCTCACGGGGCAGAGAGCCGTCAGCCTTTCCTGTTCCTGAGTAAGGACAGTAGCAGGTGGGAAGGAGGAGAGGTCAAAGTCCAGACTCCTATGGTTCAAAGTCAAGACCTTGGGGGTGTATGCGGGATTAGGCCTTAGTGTGACCTTTGACCCGTTAGGGGCAAATCTGGTACACATTGGATGTACAGACAATGCATGGAGGTCACCCACGCGTTTCGTCGAGCAAAGTGCCAGGAGTAGTGCAGTTTTATAAGATAATAAATCTATCTTAATCTCGCTCAGTGGCTCGAATGGGGGGTTACAGAGAGCCCCTAGGACCAAGCCAAGATCCCAACCAGGGGTCAGGGTCCTGCTGGGTTGTTTAGTCCAAAGTACATCTTTCATAAATCTTATTATGATTGGATGGGCTCCGGGTGTCCTGTGTCCCCAGCCTTCGTGACAGGCTGAAATAGCTGATAGGAAAACTTTAATCATTGAATAAGAACAACCTTTTTCCAGTAAGTCCTGAAGGAAAGTCAGGAGCTTAGCCAAGTCACATGCAAAAGAAATAATATTTCTTTCTGAGCACCAGGCTTCAAAAATACGCCACTTTTGGACGTATAGAGATTGTGTTGATCCAGCACGGGCATTTTGTATGGTAATTACCACATTTTCCGGCAGGCCTGACACCATCAACCTGTTCTTTTCAGCCAACAGGCTGAGACTTTTGGCAGTTCCTGGCCTAAGTGGCTGTACTACCCCTTCTGGTGATACAGAGGCTGTTAACCCCTGGGGGTCAACAAGGTTGGGAAGAAGGCCTCCTTGCCAATGTGCCCCCAAGTTACCTTGCTCAGGGGTAATTGAGGGTAGATGTAACCCGTCGTCCACATTAGACAGGATTGGAGCAGAAAGTCTATTTTCTTCCTCCAAGTTTGGAGCCCTGGGGCTGTGAGACTACGAGTTATGTAAACGAGCAAAATTCCTGACTCCAGTCCGTTTTGTGGGGTTGTTCAGTTTACTTGTCCTTGGCTTTAATGGAGCATTGGTACCAGGTAAACCGACCGAGGTCCAGTGGTGGAGAAAGTACTCAAACACTGTACTTAAGTAAAAGTACAAATAAACAGTCAAAAATGTACTCTAGTAAAAGTAAAAGTACCATCTTAATATTTTTACTTAAGTAAAAGTGAAAAGTACTTGCTTTTAAAAATACTTAAAGTATTAAAAGTAAAAGTATTTGCTGAATGTATCACCTAATAAAATGGTCTACAATAAAGTGTCACTACCGTATGTATGTTTTCTGTAATACATTGATAGTGTTCCATTTTAATGAACAATGCTGCAGATATTACATGTTTTATTGTGTTTACTCTTTGACACAGTTCACACTTGGACTTGTGACTCTGTGCATCAGAATTTCAGGGATGACCTAGAGTTAAATGGCATTAAGCAAAATAAGAAAGGAATGATTATACCTTTGAAAGTTTTTATTTAACACAAACAAAACCAGTGTCATTTTCACTGCAGTAAACGCGTTCAAGTCTGCCTGAAAAAAGGGGCATTAGACACAACTGACAAAGAAATAGACAACAATAATTTTCAGGGATGACCTAGAGTTAAATGGCATTAAGCAAAATAAGAAAGGAATGATTATACCTTTGAAAGTTTTTATTTAACACAAACAAAACCAGTGTCATTTTCACTGCAGTAAACGCGTTTAAGTCTGCCTGAAAAAAGGGGCATTAGACACAACTGACAAAGAAATAGACAACAATCATTTCAACTCGTTTGTCATCAACGCTAGTTAACAAAAAAAGTCTAGTTAACCTTGTAATGAGCCAAAAGTGAACAATATTTTAACTTCTTGACATAACTTTCAAAACTTGGACCCAAGTGTCGAGCCATTTGGAGACATCTCGTCTCCTGTCCTAACATCCCATGAACACATTTTAACATTGTGGCAAGAATTTTTTGTTTAAGTTTAGAAGTAGTTGATTTTCAAAGTTTTTGGAGTCCAGTCTGGCTCTTTAGGGAGAGAAAATCTGTCCCGCTGTACTGAAAAGTGTCTCACATGCTGCTGAGGCAGGCAAGGGTGTGTTTAAAGATCCACTGACATGATTTTTCTACTATTCATCAAATTGCTCAAAATATATATATATTTTATCATTTAAATAGGTTAGTTTTTGCAAACAAAATGATAAATCACTTTAATTTTGCTTTAAAAGTTATTTTGAACTTCAAGCCGTGTTTAATCATGGGAAATCCGTTTACACCCGAACGCACCATCTGTGACGTAGTGTCCAGAGTGAGAGGCAGAGCTCTGGGCTTGTCACAGTGCGCGGGTGTGAGCAGCTCCACATGAAGGTAAGTCTGATACAGCATCAGACCTAAATTAGATCCTGTTGTTTCTTGTTCCATCACCCAAACTATTTTCTGCTTCCCAAAATGAAGACAAATAGCTCAAATCTTCACATAGATTGCTAAATTAGTCGGGTTTTAAAATGTCCGCTATTAAAGAGACAAGAGCCCTCTGCCTCTCACTCTGGACACTACGTCACAGATGGTGCGTTCGGGTGTAAACGGATTTCCCATGATTAAACACGGCTTGAAGTTCAAAATCACTTTTAAAGCAAAATTAAAGTGATTTATCATTTTGTTTGCAAAAACGAACATATTTAAATGATAAAATATATATATTTTGAGCAATTTGATGAATAGTAGAAAAATCATGTCAGTGGACCTTTAACTTCAAAGACAAATAGCATACTGCAGGGACTGACTTGAGAACATCCATGGTAGTGACTGTGCTGGCCAAGTATCCATCTAGCTGTCTGGCACTTTCTGGAATGTTGTCCTTCATGACACTAAAGTAGTCCTCCTCCTCTGATGAGCTTGAGTTGTTACCAGGGAGCTGCACTGACTCCTGATCCAAGTGGGTCTTGATGTAGTTCAGGCCTACACACAACAATCATCATTATTACCAAACAGAGGAGACATAATTCATCTAATTACCTAAATGAGACACATGATTTAATCAACAACACTGTACTTTCAAAACAACAAAGTATGTGTCTCAATAACCAGAAATGACCATAAAGAGAAGAAACTAATTTTGCTCCTCAGTGGAATAAGAAAAACAGATGGGGATGTGGAGACAGCTAATAATTTCATTAGATAATACACTGCTGTACACTGTGCAATGCATTCAGTTTTTGCTTTAAAACATTTTATGACAATCAGGAGCTGTTCTTTGCATTAGAAAACACTACAGCATTTATAATTTATAAAAAGATGGCAATGTGAGGAACAGTTTAAATGATTTACCCAGTTTCAGCTTGTGTTCATCGCTTGTCCAGGAAGTACGAAACTTTGGAAGAAGAATTGCTGCAGCAACAAGTTCAGGGTCAGCAAGCATAGGTCCAAAGCGCTGCTGGATTCCTCCTTGCAGGGCATCGATCAGTGGCTGGCAGAACTTAGAGGAGAGTCGTAGGCGGTCGAGCTTCACAGTCAGGAGGGTTATGGTGGGCACCAGCCACCCCATATGGATGTCTGCTTCTGCCTGCATTATGTTGAGGGCCTTGGCAACCGGGCTCATGGTCCCAACATATTCGGTCAGGAAATAATAATAATAATAATAATTAATTCAATTTATAACGCACTTTTCATTACTGAAAATCTCAAAGTGCTACACATATATTGAATGCTACACACATTCATAAACCGGTAGCGGCAGACTACCATGCAAGGTGCTTTCCAGTCCTACCGGGAGCAACTCAGGGTTAAGTGTCTTGCCCAAGGACACAACGACACATGGAAAGCACATTCGGCAGGATTTAACCTGTTACATAAACAATTACCGGTATATTGTTTAATTTATTAATATAATTTATGTTAGTATGAAATATTTCATATAATATACTACTATCAACATGCTATTTACAATTCACTAGCAAATGAGCCTGATCACAATCATTTGCATTAACCTACAAATTAAAAGTTATATTGTGGCCAGAGTATTTCTGTAGTTTGATTTTATAATTGAAGAGTTTGTGTAGGTTAAATTTTCATGGATTTTCAACAGCATTAGTATCAACAACAGTCACATTTTTTTTTTCCATTTATAGATGGCCTCCCTTCACACCTTTTAGCCATCCTCTCACTCCATATATATATATATATATATATATATATATATATATATATATATATATATATATATATATATATATATATATATATTTTTTTTTTTTAAGAGAGAAAGAAAGAAAAGAGAAAGTAAGGCAACAAATCAACAATTATCAACCAAAAGAGCACAAGGCAAACACACCCAACCTCCGTCCACAATCCTGCAAAGCACATGACAGAACACAACAATGGAACATACATGCATAAAGACTAATAATATTCATGAGCTTGCAGTAGAATTCTATAAATACACATACCCATATCTACAAATATATATATACAGTAGTATACATACATATACTTTTATATTCATTTATATATATACCCATCTACATATCTACAGATATATATATATACAGTAGTATACATACATATACTTTTATATTCATTTATATACCCATCTACATATCTGCATATATATATATATATACATCCCTGCATCCATTTGTGTGTGGTTGTGAGCATGCATAAGTGTATAAGGTTCCTCCAATAGAACATTTAGTAGCGACTGTGAAGCATCAGAGATCCGTCCCCCCAAAGCCCGAGGCAGACGAAGGAGCGATCAAAGCCCAAGACCCCAGGAAGGACCCCGAGCCCAGAGTCCCCAGGACTGCCCGAACAGGACGAGCCACTAGCCCACTCCCCAGATCCTACCAAGGGGAAGAACTGGACGAACCCCTACCAGCGACCACATACAATGACCCCCCGGTGTCGCCCGCGACAAATTCACAGGCCCCCGCCGGAGCCCGCTGCGCCGACGTAGCCCCAGGGCCGGTCACCGAGGCTCGGGCACCGGGGACGCCCACCCCTCGGGCCCAGACCCGACCGGACCAGAGGGCACGAGCCCCACCAGGCAGCCACCAGGCCGAGCCGACAAACGCCCAAGCGCCCAACCCCAGATAGTGAGGGCCCCAAGCACGCCCGCAGGCAAGGGAACACCTACCAGGGGGGGCCACGTGGCAGGAGCGCGACACTAAGTAGCCTCGGAAGTATCAGAGAGGGGGCAGTCCAAAACCCAGCCTGACACTTAAACATTCATACACAGATATACTCATTCAGACCCACCCTCATCCTCACCCTCAGTCACACAAAGACAAACAATAACGACATGTTCCATTCATAATCCCGATGCACACTCTATACCCCCTAGGTCCAAGACATGTACCTGCTCCCTGCGTGGGGCAGCCCACATCCAAACCCAGGAGGTAGGCCCATTCATTCTGGGGTGGAGAGTAGCAGATATCCAAGATCCGGCCCATCCCGCGCCCAGAAAAAATAATAAAAGCATTTCTTCATATAAGTTCTGCTGCTGCAGAGGAACCAAAGAGCTGCATGTGGCTCCAGAGTCACAGGTTGCAGACCCCTGAACTAAACTGTCTTCTCACACAGCCATTTCAGATGTCCACTTTAAGTGGAGCAAAAACCTGCAGCCACAGCAACCTTTTCACAGATAAGTTTGAGACCACTGCTTTAAAGTAACACGGTGTTAATCCTGTCATTCTATAATATATCACCTTATGAATAAGCTTGGGGCTAACGAGTTCCTAGCCACACAAGCAACAAACACCCAAACACTGCAGCTCATGTTATTTAGCAGCCAAGCACAGCGTTAGCAACATGCATGTTGCCAGTTCATGCAAGATTATAATAATTTAGTTGTTTACTTGTGAGCAAGGTACAGTTGAACAAGAAGCTGGCTAAGGTTACATAAGACTCCACTAACCTAAATTAATTTCACATGCTAAAGTAAGGTAGCGTTTAGCAACTTCACTTACCTCGACGTGTTTTTTCAGATTTGACGGCGAATTTTTGAAAGACAGGAGTTCATGGTTTCGGGGGAGGCAAAGTTGACACCGGAATCTCCACGAGTTGTTTTTAGAACCGGTTAACTCAAAGAAGTTTTTTAAATAAGGCCATGGATGGTGCGTATCTTCTTGCTGGCTCTCCATGGTGGAATCCATTTTGGGTGTGTTAGGTAGAGGTGCAGGAGCACGCAGGTTGTCTACGTCACTGGCACAGCTCTTGCTGAAGGCGGGTCTAATGTTACCTGCCTGCTTTGCATTGGTTACTTTCTACGTCCGTAACTTTCAAACTAACGAACAAAAAAAAAAAAAAGCCGCAATGCGACTTCAATGTAACGTGTAACGCAACGCATTTTAGAAATGTAGTGTAGTAGAAAGTACAGATACTTAATGCAAAATGTAGTGAAGTAAAAGTAGAAAGTACCCCTGTTTAATTTTACTTAAGTAAAGTACAGATACATGAAAAATGTACTTAAGTACAGTAACGAAGTACTTGTACTTCGTTACTTCCCACCACTGCCGAGGTCAGTGTTTCACCCGTTGGGAGAATTATTTTTGAAAGCAGATTTGGATCAGCACAGAGTGGGAGGTCACGTGCTGTCTTTTGACTACTGCTTGGACATTACGTGTCCCTCGTTAATAATAAAGGAGCGGCTGCAACGTGAGAACGTGGGGGAGTTCCTTTTGGTTTGGCAGACTTCAGATTATTTGGTGATAAAGAGCCCAGTCCCTCTCCAAAAACAGGAAGAGAGATCTGATTCATCTCTGACTTGTTTTCATCCACAGCAGGCTGAACACAGTCGCTGCTCTGGAGGTGTGAAGTTTGTGGCTGCCTGATGCCTGGTCCCCACTGCACAACTCGAAACGCGCCTGCCGTCCCCTTTTGGCCGTTTGTCAGGGTCCCACCAAACCACTGAAGACCGTCTGATGACGTACACTAGGGGGTAGCAGAGAGGAGGGGTTTAGCTCGTCTTCCGGGTTCAGTTGTTGTGTTAACTGCACCTCGGACGGTCTTTGATGAGATTAAAACGTTTTTTTTTATGTTTGGGGTGATCTACACTGGAGAGAACAGCAGCCTGTCAGCAGCAACTGTAAAAATGCCACGTTTCTTACCGGAGTTTGGTTCCAATTCATGGAGGGTCGATCCGGTAAGTTTAAAAAGTCCAAAAAAAGTCCCGTTGTGGTTGTGTAATCAGATAGCAGAGGCTCTCCCGACTGTTTGCCGGATGCGTCGAGCCTCCAGAGATCAACATTTGGGACGTCGGCGGCTCGACGGCTAGGTTGCTTTGGACGCGCGTGCCCACGAAGGGAACTTGGGCTGCCGTCGCGCCGCTTCGATCACTCGAATCGCGCCGCTTCCCTGGTCGCCGTGACTCCACGCGTCTCCTCATAGACTTTGAATGTAAACCGGCCGCTTTAGCCGCCCGAAATCGGGGCAGTGGGTACCAGGCATAAGAGCATCTGATGTAGCTTCTCCATCGTCAGACTCTGTCAGCTTGCCTCCCTGAGGTGCGGACATGTCACGTGTTTTCTGGTTAGTGTATTGGCTGCCCCATCGTTCACAATGGAGCGAGGGCTTGAGCACGTGACCCTCTTCACCACTTCCGCCATTCCCCTGCCCTATGGATCTGAGAGGTGTGGAGGGTGTTTGCAGACGCCTCTGTGTCTGCTTGCTGCAGATGAATCAGAGGCACCCTGCTGGGGTTTATCAATTATGCTAATACGCCGTGGGCCGTGAAGGAGTGGGGGGGGGGAAGGCCCCCTCCCTTTATGATGGCTTGCAGGCCAGAGGGACTTGTTTTGCTGGATATATTTGTGTGTTGTTGTTTTTTTTTTGATAGTCAATAAAACAGAGAGGAGCTGTTTCATGATCTTTATTCGTGCTTATGTATAATGACGTACATGATTCTATATCACTCATAGCAGAGAAAGCATGATTTGTGCATGCTGAAAATATACCAGCTTTTTGTACTGTGTTACAAGCAAAGTCTGGACATGAAGGGATCATTCCTAGTACCACGTGGACGGGTGATCGTGTAACGTGGAAACGTGGACCTGGTTCATCAGGTACGTTTTTGTCTGTTGTCCCAATTCGCAGAGGAGGCCCTGTGTTTGGTCGCCTGGCGGGGAACAAACCTGTTTTTGCTCCATGAGTGCTCGGCGCGAGGCTGGCTCGGCGGGGGTCTCTGCCGGGTTCCTCGTATGCTGGCCGCTTCTGCGGTGGGGCACGCATTGCCGAGTGGTGCCGGGACTGCGCAGGTCTGCTTCTAGCAGACTCCCTTGGGGAGGGGCAAAGCTTCTCCAGGGAATGCCCACCTGGAGAGCTTCCGCCTGTCTGCGTCTTTGGTCCAGCTTGGTCTGAATTCGCTCCAAAGCTTTACCAAACAATCCCGTCGGCTCTATTGAGTGGTGGAGAAAAGGCACCTTTTGTCCCTCCGGGAGATCCGTTAAAGTCATTCAGAGGTGGCGGATCGTGATGACCACTTCCGCCATTCCCTTGCCCTGTGCAACAGCAGCTGTCCCCATCATACGGAGCACAAAGTCTGTTGCTCTGCGGGCTTCGTCCAGCAATTCAGCGGCCGCCTGCTTGTCCGTTGTTGTTTGGAGCTGTTGCAGTTTTTCGGCCAGGTAAGCCTGCATTAACGCGGACGCGTTCATGGCGCATGCCACGAGTCCCTGAGCCCTGTAGCACTTCTCGAGTAGAGACGCTGAAGCTCGACAAGCCTTGCTGGGAAGAGTTGGTTTTGTTCCTGATGATTTAGGAGCCAGGTGAGACGCTAGTGTGTCCTCAATCTGAGGCACGTTAGCTATTCCCACTTCATCCATCCCGTCTACGTCGAGGAACTGTGAGAGGGGAAGAAGCATAGGGGCTCTTGGTTGAGTCCAGGTGCGAGTTAGTTCTGTGAGGAAGTCCGGGAACACGGGCATCCTTTGCCTCATGGCAGCCTGCTGCTTCGAGTAAAAATAGTTTCCTGCCAGCCTCATGACCTGTTGGCGAGGCGGAGGTTCAGGCCATGGAATGTGCAACGCGTCCGTTGCTCTGTGGCACAAGTCGAACAGAGCAAGGATGGAAAAGTCAGTTTCTGGGAGCACAGGTACTAGGGTCTGGGAGATTTCTTCACCCTGATCCTCTAGTTCCACATCTGCTTCCTCCGCTGAAAATTCGCCCGAGGCTGAAATCGAGATCTCGTCCTCATTCATCATGCCTCGGGTGTTGAACTCGACTGTTAGGTCCACCATAGGAGCCAGCACGTCAGGGCTGTTGCCCCATTCGACACGTGTGCTGTCATGTAGAGCCATGTTTTCTAGCTCCGGCGTGGGAGTGAGGGTCTCTGTGGTGTCTGCGTCCGCTGGTGTCGCTGAAGCGCCCATGGCTTTGGCGACAAGGTCAACCCGATGCTACAGCACCGCATCCATCATGAGGCTGCAGTATGGCAAAAGTCAGGTGTATCCAGTGTTGTTTTTGCATGTAACATTCCCAGGCAGACTGGACAAGCCTCGTGGGTGTCTGTCGCTGCGAGGGAGAAACCACATCCACTGGGACAGGCCCGTGAAGTTGGGCTCGCCGTCCCGTTGGTTTTCCTTGGAAATCTCGCCTTTCGATTTCCTTTCTCCGGAGGCATGTCCGAGATGAGGCGGGCGAGTCCTTCCAGAATCTTCTTTCTTTTTTCTTGAAATGTCTCCTCCGTCGCGTCACTTTCGCTGGCTAGCTCGCTAGGAGTTAGTGAAATAGCTTTTTTCTTGTGGCGTAGTTAGCGCCGTCGAGCGAAGCAATCTGTAGAGAGAGGAGAAGAAAATACTTCGGGGTTAAACTAAATGTGCCGGACTAGCTTTCGCTAGTCCAGCAGTACGCAGGAATAATTCTCTGTGCGCTCTGTGCAGGGAGCAAGCTCACCTCAAGTTGAGCGATGAAGCAACAGAGAAGTCCTGCGAAGAGGTAGTTCAGGTTTAGCGAGGTGAAGGGCAAAAAAGAGAAAGATGGAGGGGCGCAAGCCGCTTAAGTACCCAGAGGGCGGGGCCTCTGGCGCGGCGGTGACGCCCTAGCCGTAAAGGCGTGAGTATATTCCTTCAGGTAATCGCACGGGGCGCAATTCCCATAGCAATATGTTGCACCGAGAGACCAGACTGAAAGGGAACTATTAGTTCTTTGCTGAGAAAAAAATACATTTCTTAGCTGAAGTTATAGCACAAGGGTTCCCAAGCTTAACCGTTCCTTAATCAATTCACGAAATGGTAAAATCTGCTGAATTCAAATTGTTTCGGTTTGACTTTTTCCAAACAGCCTCGGAGGCGGTACAATTTTTTTAAATAAATAAATCAAATTTTATCTCAAATGTCTTCTACAGGTCAACAGTCTGTAAATTGAAGCCATATAATTACACTCTGTAAGCAGAAAAAATATCCACCCAGTGGTTTCTGAGCTGTTTATCTAAACAGTAGGTATCTGTTTATGGTAGCTAACAGCTAACCTGCTAAAGCGATTTTTTTTTTTAGCTCTAAATATCTTCTGCAGCTAACAGGTTGTAAATGACCACCAAATAATTACACTCTGTAAGTTTCAAGAAAATCTGCGGTGTGGTTTATGAGTTATCTTGCTAAAAAAAAACAGCTAACAACAACACAGCTAAATGGTAGCTACCTCCAGAGCAGGGAGCCGGGCAGCGACATTCAGTCCGAGCAGAGGAGGCTTTTTTCGGACACATGACGGTCGGTGGACTCTCTGGAAGTGTCCGCTAGCGGACAAAAGTGGTACTGCACCATTTTTAGGCCAAAATGAAAAACGGCGAATCAGAGTCAAAAATGGGTCTAAAAATATGGGAGGAAATCCATAGATAATACGCTTCAGTGTATAATATGCAGGACATTCAAATGAGCAAAAAAAACTGTATATTATATACCGACGAATACGGTATATGGATGATGTTGGAGAGGATAAGTAGGTAGTTGGAATGAGGACAGAGGACACAGAGGACACAGTGAGAAGGAGGATGAGGACTCGGTGTGGAGAGCCATGAAGAGGAAACAGCTGGAAGAAGAAAATTAAAAAGTGTGAAACAGCCAAATTTTGTTGTTATGAAAATAAATTATGAATTTTCAGTCCTGCATACAAACCCAACATTAATCCCAATGTAGACAATGTTCTGTGTGAAGACCTTTCTTTTCGACCGAGCATACTCTACCTCCTCATGATTCTACTTTTGATCTTAGCTGATATTGTTATTGATTTTAAATGTTTTATTATTTGTTTTATTGTCTGTTTTATTGTCATTTAATTCTGTTGCTCCTTGTAGCACTTTGAGATTTTCATTAATGAAAAGTGCGTTATAAATTGAATTCATTATTATTATTATTATTATTATTATTCCTGCATGTGAAACATGTTTGTAGACATTTTTAACATGTAGGTGTGTTTACAGGTTAAAAACATGCTGAATTAAGGTTTTCCTTTTTCTTTCAGCAACAGGAAAACAACAAACAGAAGAAACAAGAATCACAGAGCAGACACGTGCATTTTAAAATAAAACAAACATGTTTCACTCCTTCCACCATCGTCCTCACAGTCAATATGATCAAGACATATTTGAGGAATGTGACATTATTATTACGTAGTTCATGTAAGAACAGAAGCAAACAGATAGAAATGTTTCACGCAACGTTGGAAATGGTTCCATAAATATGTTAATCCATGCGTGATGTCAGCAACATCTGAGTTTTATTTTACATTTCAGCACCTCGCACTGACGTTAAAGAAGCACAACTACTGCTGCCGGCAACTGAGCAACGAGAAGTCTCTGGTAATAACCGGAGACACCTGGAGAGCACAGAAACACATAAAAAAGTAATGTTTATGTTCTAATTGTACTGTACTGTACTTGTATTCGATTAGATAAAACCTGGTATCGGGCAACCCCTACTAAAAAACTAAAAAAACTAAACCTGAAGTCACCTCACAGACACTAAACCAGCTTCTTACTGAAGGATAAAAACCAAAACCACTTTTAACATAGCATTTATGAATCCAGACCAACTAGTTCTGGAGAGAAAACTCAGCAGCTCATGACTGAAAATAACACCAGGTCCATCAGCATCAATAAAGTAGTGTGGTTTTATTTTGTAGACTGTTTATTTCATGTTAAACCTTGAGACTGGGAAAAATAAAAACAGAAAACAAATCAAATTTATCTTGTCTAAACTCAGTTTTCTTCACGTATTTTACATTAGCAACTAGGCTTGTTATAGATAAACCGATTCGACCGGATATCCGGTTTGACAAGCTAGCGATGTGGTTGCATCGGTAGCAGCCACGTAAACCGACAGCAACCAGCCACAAATCCAGAGATGAACCGGTTGAAGAGACACAGACCGGTTATCGCAAGACTTGCTGGGTTTACAATGCGTTTCTAAAACAACGCGAGAGTTGGAAATGCCCGCGAAGCTATTCTCACGCATGCGCCGTAGCTCACCAAGACGACGAGCATGGATGTAAATAGTAGCCGCGCTAGCGAGTCACCGCGAAAGATTTTCAATACATCAGCCAGACAAAAATCTAAAGTGTGGAACGTTTTCGGGTTTTACTAGAAGGACGGAAAACTCGACAAAAGCCACGCTATTTGTAAGCTATGCAGAGCACCTCTGAAGTACACTGGTAGCACAACAAACCTCCTCGACCAACATGCAACGAGGAAACACAGAGAGGAGTATGACGAACTTCTCAAGCTTCATAACAACGAGCAGGAGCGTGCAGCTTCCACACACAAAGCGACGGGTAACGTTATCACTCAATTTTACGGGCAACTCGGTGATAGTTGCAGTAGCTCTGGACCCTCGTTTAAGTCCCTCAGTAGCCATGATGCAGAGAGGACATTCACAAGCCTGTCAGCAGACCAACATCCCTGCATCACAAGGTAAATCCTCCAACACTCTGTTAAAATACATCTGTGCATTCAGTTACAGTCTGCTGTGTTTTGTTGCTGTCATGTTGTTGTTCTACCTACTGTTTTTTGATTGTTTACACTGCATATTTAACCATACTGTACACTAAATTCATTCAACCTTTATTTATAGAGGCTAGCCTCGTTGAGTCACGGGGACTCAAATGTAATGTCATGTTTTATTTGTAGGTAACGGGGGATTCAGTTCAGAGAGGTCTAGTGCAGACTGATCCATGTCTTAGCACTTTGAGATTTTCATTAATGAAAAGTGCGTTATAAATTGAATTCATTATTATTATTATTATTATTATGTCAAACTGAACCTGCAAATGGAGATCTGGACGTCTGCATTGATACACCCCAGACCCAAGATGAGCATACAGGTTTTTGTTTTATAACTTGTGATCAAGAATGAGCTGACTTTGTCTTAAACTTGTGCTGCAGTCATTGTATCAGCATAAAACACATTCACTATAATGAGAGAATCTGCATGCACAGAAAGAGTTAAAAAATAATCATGATGATGATGATAATGGCACGAGTCCCTACATAAATAAATTCTGAACATCAGATGAAGATTTTTACATAAAATGGTAAAGTCAGTAAAAAAAAAAACTTCATGGCTAACATAGCCAGTAATATATGGTGCTTGTTTTCTATTTCAGATGATGAACCACCCTGTAAAAAGAAGAAAATGTCAGCGCTGGACGAGCTGTTGGGAGACTTTGAAGTGAGGATGGCAACTAGATCTGTGAGGGACCAGGCCAGTGAAGAAGTCAAGAGGTACAGAGAGCGTGAGGTACAGAGAGCATGTTTTTATATTAATCCGTGCCCACCTGCTCACACAAACTCATGTTCGTGCTGCTGTTGTTAGGCGTACTGTTCTTGCATTATGTTTTGTATTATTAAGTTCAAGTTCAAGTGTTTATTTGTCATATGCAGGTTAACACAGGGTTAACTTAGTACAATGAAATGCTCAGGATGAGAAAAAACGATTTTGACTTGCTAAAAAACAAACAACAAGCAAACAGGAAATACTAAAGCATGCAATAAGGGTACAAAATAAACTACCAAAAAGTGAAACAGTAATTATAATATTTACAAAGTTTCTGAAGAGAAAAATAGTAAACAACATGGTAGAATTTTAACGGTGAAGCAGGATGAATTTGTGTGAATAACTATTTCAAGGTAGTAATGAAATATAAGCTAAAATGCACATGATCTATATTGCACATAACTACCAAACTACAGGTTGTGTGACAGGTTATTGCACAACAGGTTATTGCACAGGACTCAGGAGCTTTGTGCTTATAGCTTATTCCTGGGGTTTTTTCCTAGTGATTTTTATTTTATTACATGCTGCTGTAACCATTTGTGCCTTTTATATTTTTTCTGTATTTTCTGTAGGAAATTTTCTTTTAGCTGGTCTTTTTAGGTCCATGTTTAAAAATAAACACATTTAACATGTGATTATTTTGTTTGGCTTTTTACTTTATTTTTACCAGTGCTTTACAGCACCCTTTTAGATATGATATATGTGGACTTTTACAAATTTAAAAATGCTCTAAGAATGTCACATTGATAGAAATGGTCCTTTTTCTTTCATAATGAAATATTTGTCTACCGGTACATCAACAAATGTTAAAACGTAGAATTATTTGAAGTTTAATCGAACCGAATCGAACCGAATCGCTTTTACACTGCATCGAATCGAATTGAATCATTCCATTTTAAATAAATCGTTTTTGAATCGAATCGTAACCTTTGTATCTAGATGTGAATCGAATCGTCTGCCACACAGAGATGTACAACCCTATTAGCAACAAAGCATTTCTACATTGTAAAGTGATTTTTTTCATCCAACCTTTATTTATTTACAGGTTTGTCTCATTGCGTCACAAGAGACCTGTTTTAAACAAAATACCACAGATAAGGTACAATAAACAGACATAAAAAGCATATAAAATGAAAATTAATTAAAATTATTGATATAAAATGAAATAAAACAAGCTACACTCTAAAACGGGGTAAAATACTAAAAATGGGAACATGTCTGCATTGATTTTTGCATTGAACTTGTTGTTTAAAATCCTTTAGAGAGGTCAAAGTCGAGCGCTTTGGATCTTTTTGTAAGGTATTCCAGGTTCTAGGAGTGGCCTAAGAGAAGGCCCTTTTGCAGATTCAGTCCGCACTGAGGGGACGCTGCAGGTAATGATGTCTTGAGAGTGCACGCTATAGCTGCACTGACAATGTGACGTGTAGGAAGAGATACGTGAAGGCAGCAGACCAAGGAGTGATTTAAAGGTGAAAATGTACCATTGTGAGAGTCTGTGTGAAGATAATGACCACCGATTGGCCAATAAATACAGATTATATTTGGGTACGGTAGTTACAACCAGCTATGAACTTTAGTGATCCATGGTAGATGGCATCCAACATCTACAAGGAGCAGGCAGGAGCATTTCTGTAAATAATGTCACCATAGTCAATGGACGGAAGGAAAGTAGCAGTTACGAGGCATTTCCTAGCATTCTGAGTTAGACAGGATCTATTTCTGAAAAAGAAACCCAGTTTTAATTTCCATTTCTTTATCAAGTTTTCAACATGAGGCTTAACAGAGAGATGTGCATCGACCAAGATTCCTAAGTATTTGTAAGAATTGACAAACTCAATAGGAACACCATTCAGAATCAGAATAAGCTTTATTATCATTGCACCAAAGTGCAGTGACATTATGTTCGTACAGTCGTCCGAAAGATAAGCATAGTGCACGTTGCTGCTGCTTTTAAGAGTTTGGGCCCTTGTACTTTTAGATACAAAAAGGGGAAAGGCCATGACAAGATAGTGGTATTACAAAATAGATCTCTTCACACCTTGTCTTTATCAGGACATGATTTAAGATGTAAAAAAAAAACTCTACCAGCAAGTACATTTATACACATTATTTAGACACATTGCTTATGCATATGATGACAAGACAGTAAGATTTGTCCATGGAGCACAGCCAGATAGCACCAAAGTCCTGTTAAGATGTTGGTATCAGTTGGTACAGCTCTGATAAGCATTCACAGAAATGGGGTGTAACGATAGGCAGAGCCTTCTTAGTTTACACATATCTCAGGAGAAATTTGATAAGTCGGCCTGTTTTCAAGGCCAACCGGGGGAGTCAGATTCAGATAAGCCACAGTTATTGTTTTTTTCAGGCAGACTGTTATTTCTCGTCGGCCTTGAGTTCTGTAGGTACATTCTATGATGCAATATGGCCAGATTTTTTTGGGCATTCCACTTGTCCGTGCTTATTAGCTCCCCCCAAGGTCATCCCTAAAATGCTGGCGAGTTCCAGAAGTAGCAAGTGGCCTGCAATTCTCACAAATCGCTTCCATCTTACAGTTTAGCTCATAAATCAGCTGATTTTGAGTGCTCAAAGCACAAACCAAACCTTTACACAAGTTCAACAGCTTTGCCATGGCCAAAACTGCTGCTGCCATCTTCTTTATTAGCTGATAACATAGGTATCTGCCTGTGTCAAAAAGCAAAAATCCTGATATCATGATTCCAATGATATAAACATCTTCGACATCCTCCTGAGACAATACGGAAAGGCACAGCAACTTCCAAACCCCCCACAGATCCATGATGTACCCTGCCGCATGTGTCTCAGCGGGGCATGAGGGTTCTTCAGAACCCTGTCGCTTGGATGACATTTGTTTATCGATTACATTGTAAGTCCAGCTGACCAGATCCACGACAATAGTTTACGATGCGGTATATGTGTACATAGAAGCTCCGATACACAGACAGAGAGCAAAAAATGCAGGAGGAGGACAGGAGAGGGAAGCAAAGCATCCACCTTGCGCAGGAGCGAGTAAGAAAAAAAATACTGTCGTAGATAAAATAGAAGGAAGGACTGCTGGTACTGACTTCCTGTTTGAAAACAACATCCCTTTTATTTTATCTGCATTTAGCACCAGTCTGAGATGGCAAAAATCCAAGTGGATGATGTTCAATACAGACTGTAAAAGCTGGAAAACCTTAACAACTGTTTTAGCTCGACAATAAACAACTATGTCATCAGCATACAAATGTAGGATGTGTCAGGAATGATCTGACGTACATTACTTATGTAGATTGTAAGGAGGTTGGGTCCTAAGACTGAGCCTTGTGGTACACATTGTTGACAGTTAAAACTGGAAGTACTTATTGAACACAACATACCCCCTTGTTTCATCGTATTTGAAACTCTAAATTTGTTTGAAAGTAAAATGGGTAGAATGTGCCATTATTTACATTTTTCCTGTGTTGTATTGTTGTGTTGTGTGTTTCTTTGGTTCATCAGTTGTGCAACAGTGTCAAAAAATTGTCTCCTCCTTTGTTTTTCCTCCAACTCTTATAAGTATCTTACAAGACAGTGTTTGAATGGCAAACAGGCAGGAGACTGCTGAACCGTAGCAAGAGAAACAGGAAATGAGGTAGGTTATTTAAACAAAAAGCTGCGTTTTAATTTGATAAGAATGCAGCAAATAACAACCGTAGCACCTAAATGAAACTTTGAGCTTCATGGTTGGAATAAAACTGTGCAGAGATGACATCATTCAAACTCTAAAGCCATTTCGTGGCATGTGGGATTACATTTTGTGCTTGTTGTTGAACACCTGCTGTGCTTTCCATGAAAATACTTGAGCATGAGTCGGAGGTGATTGCTCTGCACTGTACCTAGCAGCCAGATAAGTCTGCACCTCTGATGGAGATTTTAATGAAACACTGTCGCCATGAGAGTTTGCTTTATTCAGACCATCAGGCACTTCCACGTGGAAAACAGGCTGCGAAAAGTTTCTCAAATGAAAAACAGCAAGTGTGTGTGTTGTGCAGCAATGACATGAATTAATGGTGAAAGAATTCAAAGTTCATGGGCTGCAGTTCAATAATCTGCCAAATTAGAGTGCTAAACTCCAGAATTGTCTCAGAGCTACATGGAAAGAGACCAGTAAGATGGAAATATCTTGCATTCTGAACATGTTTATATGTAGAATTGAAAGGTAAAGGGTTTGATTGCATGTCTCTCTTTTTGAAGAAGTAACAGATTATGCTCTTTCCCTGGGTTAGTGGTGAATCTTTGCCACTAATTAGGAAGTTAAAGTATCTGAGTATGTCTGCTTCCCAGGTGATGGCACCATGGTCTGGGCTGCTCCAATGTACAGGCTGAAGCCCAGGTGCGTACGGCGTTGGGGGCTTATCATGTTGAGGTCAGATGATAAGCTAAACCGATCACCTCATTTTGTAACGTCAGGTTTTGTGTCCACTTTAGATTCAGATGCATGTTTGTTGCCGTTGACAGATCCAAGTTAAAAGTGACCCTCCTGTTTCACTGCCCGATGTCCAAGACTTCACCAATCAGAAACTGTATTGATAGTTTTGGGGCATGTACCCGATGATTGACTGGCAGCAGTCAACATTTTGGAGATGGATATTTTAGAGCGGTGCTCATGAAAGAATAATCAGAGCTTTATCACATTCATACACAGATGAGACACACATCTGAGACAATAGCTATGTTTACATGGACATAAGTAATCGGATCAAACGGCCGTTCGGAATAAAAACGCGTCATGTAAACGCCCAGTTCGGTTTTTTTTTGTTGTTGTTGTTCAGCGTGATCCGAAATAATTTGTGATCAGAATGAAACGGGGTGGTTTACGCCGATTCATAACCCGAACAGTACGCATGTACCGTAAACGCTTAATCTGTTCGTTTTTATCTGATGGTAAAAAACTGACCTGACTGCGCATGTGCGACTTTTGTCATTTCCACCTGGCTGGATGCTAATAATATTAGCATGTTGGGGAAGCAAAACTGGTCGGGGAGCGACACAACAAAATCATTAAAACATGCTGCTGTTCAACCCCTCCTGAAAAAACCAAACCTCGACCCGTCATTATTATCCAACTTCAGGCCTGTCTCCAGACTCCCATTTGTTTCTAAACTTCTAGAGAAAATAGTTGAGTCCCAACTAAAGTGCTTCCTGGAGGATCACGCTATCCCCGAGCTATTCCAGTCTGGCTTCAAATCCCTCCACAGCACTGAGACTGCCCTACTGAAGGTTTTTAACGACATCTTCCTATCCACAGATACTGGTGACTCTGTGCTGCTTGTCCTATTGGACCTCACATCCGCTTTCGACACCATCGACCATGAGATCCTCATTGCTAGGTTGGAGCAGTGGGTGGGCATCTCAGGATCAGCCCTAAACTGGTTCAGATCCTACCTCTCTGACAGATCCTTTTGTGTTTCCATCAACGATTTTACTTCTGCAGTGGCGGCTCTTAAATGGGGGGTTCCGCAGGGGTCCATCCTGGGTCCTCTCTTGTTCTCCTTATACCTGCTGCCACTCGGTGCTATTTTCCGGAAACACAATATACCCTTCCACTTCTACGCTGATGACTGTCAAATTTACTTCCCCCTAAGACAAAATGGTACAGGCTCTATTCAACCTCTGCTCGACTGCCTGGCTGACATCAGGGACTGGATGGCTTTAAATTTCTTAAGCTTCAACGATAAGAAGTCGGAAGCCATATTGTTCCTTCCCAATGACACAACCTCAAACCACTGCATTGACCTGTCTGCTCTACCCCTGTCCGAAAAACAAAAAGTCACAAATCTGGGAGTGATAATGGATCCTTCCATGAAACTCAACAGTCATGTAAACATGATTGTCAAATCCTGTTTTTTCCAGCTGAGGCGTCTGTCTAAGCTGAAGCCCATATTATCAAAAAACAACCTGGAGACAGTGATTCACGCATTCATTACATCTAGGCTGGATTACTGCAATTCACTTCTGCTTGGCGTCAGTCAAGCCACCATTGCACGATTACAACTGGTTCAGAACGCAGCTGCCCGATTTTTAACCAGCACACGCAAAAGAGAGCACATTACACCAGTCTTGGCCTCCCTTCACTGGCTACCGGTTCATCTTCGAATCCAATTCAAAATTCTCATGTATGTCTACAAATCGCTGAACAGTCTCGCCCCCGCCTATCTCTCGGATCTGATACACCCATATGTCCCTCCACGTGCTTTGAGGTCAGAGGATCAGGTACTCTTAATAGTTCCAGAAACTCGCCTTAAGCGCAGGGGTGACAGGGCGTTCTCTGTAGCAGGCCCAAGACTCTGGAACGAGTTACCGCTGCTCATCAAACAGGCCCCCTCCCTCTCGGTTTTCAAATCCCGGTTAAAAACTCACTACTACTCCATTGCTTTCAATGCCAGCTGATTTGTATTGGATCGTTTTATTTATGATCTGCAATGTTTTTATGTTTTTCGTGTTGTACTTCATTGTCTGTGTTGCCTGTTGCGTGTTTGTTTGTCCAGCACTTTGTGTGGACTTGTTCCTGTTTAAAGTGCTTTATAAATAAAATGGTATGGTATGGTATGGTAACATTTCTACTAGAAACTTTGAAAGAGCTCAAAATGACCTGTGTTACCTGTAGCTCAGTCAGGGAGTGCAGTAACATCTCCACTGTCATTAAAACCTGTCGCAGGTCCATTTTGGGTGCTCAGGTTTGTTGACGTTCATCCCGGAAGATAACTGGAAGTAGAATTTCTTCTTCTATGTTTTTTTAAAGGAGAGTTCACCACTCTGCGCATGTCAGTACTTCTGTTCAGAACAAAGCCCGCTGCATGTAAACGCTCGTCATGAACAGATTATGCCCATGTAAACAATACATTTGAGTTATTTAATCTGAAAACATTTCAATCCGGTCAAAGAATTGTGCGCATGTAAACATAGCTAATGAGGGGTTCAGTGTCTTGCCCAGGGACACTTCAGTATGTGACGGCTGGTGTAATCGAAACCCCAACTCTCCCATTGGAGGACAACGTCTTTAATCACTTAGCCACAGCTGCCCGCCAAAGAACTGGAGAGGGAACCAAAGCTGGCAGAATATTTTAAACCAGCTGCTAGAGAAGATAACCTGCAGAAGAATACTCACTGGCTCCTCCACCTCCTGAGGGAGAGGAGGAGGAGGCGTGGCCTTTACAGGTAGAGGCTATTTTAGCTGGAGAGAGCAGGAGAGCTACACCACGTTGAAGGGTGTCAGACTAGGTGGTTCTGATGAGGGTGTCTCCAGAAAGCCTCAGGATTTCTGAGCCCATCCAGAAGAGACCCTGAACTCACTGAAGAGATCCTCTCTGGCCTGGGAACACGTTGGGATCACCCAGAAGGAGGTGGAGGGCATTCTTTAGGAGATGAATATCTGCAAAGTTGGAATGTCTTTGCTCAAGTTGTTAAGATCTATGGTGGATTATTTTAAATTATTTGTTTATGATTGTTTGTGTTTTAGTATTTGGGTTATCATTATAATCCGCCTCTGTGTTTTTCCCTACACAGTCCTGCCACGCCCGCTCACACATGCACGCTGTTCTCCTGTCCCAGCTGTAGTCACTCTCCTCATCCACCTTAGTCCATTTAATCTCTGTGTTTTCCACTTCCGCAGTGAATTGTTAGTGTTGTACCACACACAGTCTGATGTCCTTGAGGTCCTTCTCCACCTTCAGGCATTGTCCTTGAGTTTATTTCCAAGAGTTGTTGTATTTGGGTTGTGCCTCACCAGCACTATGTTTTAAATAAATGGATGCTTTTAAACGTTCACACTGTTGAGATCATGTTCAAGTGTCTTCTGTAAAATTTTCAGCATCTAACTCATCACAAAAGTTTTTAAGCTATTTCAGCAATTTAGATATTAAAACCTTCTGCTCGTTCAGTACACTCCTGATATGAGCTTTGGTCTTGATGTATTTTTTACTTTTTGAAATATTAAACTTTTGCAGCTATTTCTTTCTCATTGAAATGCATTGAGTTTCTGTGAAATCCTTCCTCATCTTACTGCTTTTTGAACGTTCACTACGTCAGCATGCTTCCACTTAGAAAGTCCATTCATTTTCCTGCTATTTGCTACTATTTCCCCAGTTCTGGTTTTAAGTAGCAATTTATTGATTGATTCATTGCTTTTTATTGGATTTTTTTTTTACTCTTGTGGCTTTATTCACACTATTTTTATCTTTTTTTTAAATATATAAATATTTTGCCAACTACTGCTTTACTGCAATTTTTTTTGATGGCCTCCCTCCTCCCCTTACAGCCATCCTCTCCACACCAATATTATGAAATATTTATTCTAGTAATTATCTAGTGGAGTTTTTTTTTAAATAATAGGATAGAAACCAAGGAAAGACAGAAAGTAAGACTACAAAATATAAGAAATATACACAAAGAGAGCACAAGGCAAAACACCCGACCACCGCCTGCACACCTGCAAAGAACATGACAAAACACAACAACAAAATACATATGTATAAAGAACTTAGAATATTCATGGTTTTGCAGCAAATTTCCACGAATATATATACCCATACCTACCCATTTATACATACATGTACATACAGACACATGCATATACATTCACATACACATCCACATATCCACATACGATACCCGCACATGCATCCCCGCATCCACCTATGTGTGGTTGAGAGCATGTGGAAGTGTATAAGGCCTCTCCAACAGAACATTTTTGCTTTCTAACTTAATTTTAACCTTTAATTACTTTTTCAGTTTATTTATGTGTTTATTAATTAATTAATTTTTTGCTTTTTGTGCTGTTGCAGCTTCATCTTTCAATTTTTAGCTGTTGTTTAATTTCAAGTGAACTCAAGCTTTTTAAAGGGATTGTGACATGATGTTGGAAATTTGCATATTTGTCACAACATATATATCTTATATCATTCAGCTCTGTTCGTTTTTGCAAAATAAATTATAAATATATTAAAATTTCATTCCAAGTTATGGTAGTTTTTTCTCTGGGGCACGCCCCTAAAAATCTGCGCACTTCCGCAAAACGTCATGTGACGTACCCGTGGGTAGCCGCTGCTCAACGCGCATGTAAATAATAATGGCGGAGCATGTCGAACAAACACAACCTATTGTTAGTACATGAATGTATTAAAGCAATCGAAGGGTTATTATTCATCCTATACAGTTATTGGACACTCGATCAATTGAAAAGTGATTTAGACACGGTTTATTTCATACACAGTAGCTAAGTGAGGATAGCTTCATGACGTAGCTTCTTTGTTCTTGGGCTGAGCTAACAGAGTCCCGATCGCGTCTGAGATCTATCTTTTTAAGACAGTAAATCATCCAAAACTCTCATTAATAAACCCTCCCTGAATAAAAAGAAATTACAGATGTTACCTGATCGCGCAGACATAATTTAAAAATACATAAATAGCAACGTGTTTGCTCCTGTATCTCGGCTAATGTTTGTTAGCAGCTATCTCGGCTAACAGAGTCCCGGTCGCGTCTGAGATCTATCATTTTAAGACAGTAAATCATCCAAAACTCTCATTAATAAACCCTCCCTGAATAAAAAGAAATTACAGATGTTACCTGATCGCGCAGACATAATTTAAAAATACATAAATAGCAACGTGTTTGCTCCTGTATCTCGGCTAATGTTTGTTAGCAGCTATCTCGGCTAACAGAGTCCCGGTCGCGTCTGAGATCTATCATTTTAAGACAGTAAATCATCCAAAACTCTCATTAATAAACCCTCCCTGAATAAAAAGAAATTACAGATGTTACCTGATCGCGCAGACATAATTTAAAAATACATAAATAGCAACGTGTTTGCTCCTGTATCTCGGCTAATGTTTGTTAGCAGCTATCTCGGCTAACAGAGTCCCGGTCGCGTCTGAGATCTATCATTTTAAGACAGTAAATCATCCAAAACTCTCATTAATAAACCCTCCCTGAATAAAAAGAAATTACAGATGTTACCTGATCGCGCAGACATAATTTAAAAATACATAAATAGCAACGTGTTTGCTCCTGTATCTCGGCTAATGTTTGTTAGCAGCTATCTCGGCTAACAGAGTCCCGGTCGCGTCTGAGATCTATCATTTTAAGACAGTAAATCATCCAAAACTCTCATTAATAAACCCTCCCTGAATAAAAAGAAATTACAGATTAAATTCAATTCAACCATTATTTATACAGGCTAGCCTCATTGAGCCACGGGGACTCATTTACAAGAGGGACCTGTCTCATTCAGGGTCAATTTAGAGTTACCAATCAGCCTAACATGATGTTACCTGATCGCGCAGACATAATTTAAAAATACAGAAATAGCAACGTGTTTGCTCCTGTATCTCGGCTAATGTTTGTTAGCAGCTATCTCGGCTAACAGAGTCCCGGTCGCGTCTGAGATCTATCATTTTAAGACAGTAAATCATCCAAAACTCTCATTAATAAACCCTCCCTGAATAAAAAGAAATTACAGATGTTACCTGATCGCGCAGACATAATTTAAAAATACATAAATAGCAACGTGTTTGCTCCTGTATCTCGGCTAATGTTTGTTAGCAGCTATCTCGGCTAACAGAGTCCCGGTCGCGTCTGAGATCTATCATTTTAAGACAGTAAATCATCCAAAACTCTCATTAATAAACCCTCCCTGAATAAAAAGAAATTACAGATGTTACCTGATCGCGCAGACATAATTTAAAAATACATAAATAGCAACGTGTTTGCTCCTGTATCTCGGCTAATGTTTGTTAGCAGCGAACAAACACAACCTATTGTTAGTACATGAATGTATTAAAGCAATCGAAGGGTTATTATTCATCCTATACAGTTATTGGACACTCGATCAATTGAAAAGTGATTTAGACACGGTTTATTTCATACACAGTAGCTAAGTGAGGATAGCTTCGTGACGTAGCTTCTTTGTTCTTGGGCTGAGCTAACAGAGTCCCGATCGCGTCTGAGATCTATATTTTTAAGACAGTAAATCATCCAAAACTCTCATTAATAAACCCTCCATGAATAAAAAAAATTACAGATGTTACCTGATCGGCAGTAAGATGGTCGCTGCAGACATACGACTCTCAGTAGGAACCCATCGTTCCCTCGTTCTCTGTACTTCCATTCTAGGCAAAGTTTCTCATCTTTTGGGAATTTGTGAATGCTCACTTGTTCACTGCTGATATTAGAACACCCAAATGCGCTACAACGTGACGGCATTTTTCAAGTTACACAAAAAAAAGAGGCGATCTTTCAGAAAAAGAATCTGTATGGCAAGCAGTTAACACACCAAACAAACGGGCAAGGCTCCGCCTTATGCCCAGTGCCCAAGTGTACGTCACATGACGTTTTGCGGAAATTCTCGGATTTCTAGGGGCGTGTCCCAGAGAAAAAATTACCATAACTTTGAATAAAATTTTAATATATTTATAATTTATTTTGAAAAAACGAACAGAGCTGAATGATATAAGATATATATGTTGTGACAAATGTGCAAATTTTCAACATCATGTCACAATCCCTTTAAGCAGCTTTCAGCTAAATCAGCATCTACACTGCATTTTCACAGAAACACAATTTCTCTAGTTTTGTAATAAAATGTATAAGGTCCTCTAGTCCGTCTGTGTTCTGGGTCCTCCCTCACACCGAGACACAAGTAGCTCTTGTTCCAAACTCTGCACGAACGAACTGTTTTGTTTTTGTAGACTTTAACCCTTACTTTTTTTTACATCTATTATAAATGTTTCTTTAAGCTACATTTAATCATCAGCTCCTAATTATATCAAGTCCAGGGCAAAGATCTGCTCTCTGCAATTGAAACAAAAGATCCTTTAGAACCAGGGCAAAGGATGCACAGAAAACCTGCAGTGAATAAGAGTGAGCAGCAGAATGCAAATGTTTGAACGATTTCGTTGCATTTCCATATCAAACACTGTGATCCATTCTAGACACGAAGTTTCTTATGTGCAGGTGTGCAAATGTTAGGATCGTGAATGGGAGTGTTTTGTTTGTGCATCCATGTGGCTGCGTGTCTCTCATATAAAAATGGCTTTTCTTTACATCTGTAGGACAGAAGAAACCATATGGCTGAAATCTGAGAGAACAGATGAAGAAAACGGGTAAGAATTACAGAAAATCACCTGATGTGTGACGTGAACGCAACTGAGTGCTCAATGCTTTAATATACCAAGGCTTGAAGGAGATATGTCACCCCCTCCTCTTCATCAGCAGAGCTGCTCTCCACCCACGAGGACGTCCTCAGCTTAATCAATTCAAGCAATTCCAATAGCAGTTTGTGTTGGGGCACACAAAATGCCATGGAGGCAAAACCAATGGATTCCCCAAGGCCTATGCCCCACTTCTACACACAGGGGAGTGAAACTAATGTCACTTTAAAAATATGCCAAGTTTAATTTTGTTTCATCTAGTTATAACACCAATCCAGTCCTATTAGGTCCAGTCCGTCCAATGAGGTTGTAATTAATTCTAAATCAACAGTCTACTTTGATTCAGTATTATTTATAAATACTATATACTATAATACTATATAAGTAAGCTCCATTTACCATTTACCATTTATAAAGTGCTAGTTTGTGCATCAAATGATGACTTCACATCAATTCCAAACACCCTCCTCCATAACAATGTTCTCCTGGTCCTCCTGGAGGAACCCAAGGGCATTCCAGGACCTAGAGCACATATGTCAAAGTGCCGGCCCTCGGGCCAGATCCGGCCCACAAATTCATAATTTATGGCCCCCTGGATGATTTTTTTTTTTTTGTGATGGCCTCCCTTCTTCCCTTACAGCCATCCTCTCCACCCCATTATTATGAAATATTTATTCTAGTAATTATCTAGTGGAGTTTTTCTAATTATTATTTATTTATAACATACAGTATTTGTTATAAACAGCTACATTATAAAACAATGTAAAATTCTAAAAGTAGGAACATGTCTGTGTTGATTTATGCCAAGAACTTAGCAGATGTAAAGCTATTTAATATTTTATTTAATTCATTTATTCATTCATTTAAAAGAGACAAAATAAAACAAATTAATCAAAAAGAAAACATTGAATGAAAAGAGTGTAGAAAGATGAAAAAAAATCTTATAGCCTATCACCCCCTTATAATGAACATTGAACCAGACAAGTAAGTTTTATAGAATAACCTCCAGACCAGATTTGGTCAGTTGGTCCCTCAACACAATTGATAACATTTCTTTAAAGAGAAGACATGCTTTAGGGGAGCCAATTTGCCCTGTTGGCATGCACGCAGCTGGATAGCTCATCGACTTGGAAGACTTGATGACGTGTCTATCTCTGCTGTCAATCAGGGATGTTAAGGAGGCACATATAGTTGGATTTATGACAACTGGTTTCCTGCTTTTTTAGATTTGACTGGTTCCTGGTCTATCAACAAACAATGAAGCAGTCAGCAGAGAATTTGGACCTGGTCAGGCTGCCTGCCTTATGTGATAGCTTGGTTTGTGCCTCGAGCACTCAGACTCAAATGCTTTTAGCAGTTTGCATCAGATCTCGGAGAATACGCTCAGGAATGGTCCAGTGGTGTAGCCATTTAATTTGGATGTTTCAGAACCAAGTGTACCGACACAGACTCAAGGAAGACATAATCAGTAAAGGGTAACACTTTATAATAACTACACACTATTAAGCCTTATTTAAGCATTAACAAACATTTAATTAACAATGAAAACATCATTAATTAAGGATGATTCACACTTAATACACTATTAATTAACACACTTGTTAACGCTTTATACATAAAGAATAATGAGTTCCAAAACCTACGTACTCAATGTTTATTCATGCTTAATAACTCATGAATTAACTATGCTATCTATATTTGTAAATGCACAAATTAATGTGCTTTCACCACATGTATTAAATGCGTACTAATTGTTAAATAATGTTTGAATTCACTATCTATTAATCCTGCAATGCATCATTAATTAAGGCAGTTGCTAGTAGTTACTTAAGTGTATTTGTGAACCATTCTAAAGTGAAGACTATTCATGCTTTATTAAGGCTTTGTTAATGTTTCATAAATCCTAAATAGCCACAAGTTATTTTTCCCTTGTGGAAATCAGACAAAAATGAATTCACTATCTATTAATCCTGCAATGCATCATTAACTAAGGCAGTTGCTAGTAGTTACTTAAGTGTATTTGTGAACCATTCTAAAGTGAAGACTATTCATGCTTTATTAAGGTTTTGTTAATGTTTCATAAATCCTAAATAGCCACAAGTTATTTTTCCCTTGTGGAAATCAGACAAAAATGAATTCACTATCTATTAATCCTGCAATGCATCATTAATTAAGGCAGTTGCTAGTAGTTACTTAAGTGTATTTGTGAACCATTCTAAAGTGAAGACTATGCCCAGCTGTTTATCCGCGTTTTAACATGTTACATCGGTGTCCATCAAACATCTGAGGCTGCCAGGCACACATGGATGCGAGCTCCCGGCCCCAGCAGGCGTCTCGGACCGCCACCACTCGGGTCCGTTAGCATTAGCATGTTAGCTCGTGGTCCCTCCACTAAATCTTGCTGTCTGCTGCTTCACGCGTTCCACAGCGTCTTTGTCCTTGGTCTATCTGTCCCTACGCAAAACCGCCGTTCAGCTGCAGCGCATGTGTCCGCGCGGAGCAACCTCTGAACCAACAAGGTTTGGCTGTCGAAGCCGGAGCTAACCGAAGCTAAGAAACATAGCGACCGGAAACTGTCGGAAACTACCGGAAACTGCGTAATTCGGCTTAAAAATAACAATAAAAAATAATTGTGATAATAATACTTTATTTATATACCCAGTTAAAACAACCACAGCTGCAACAAAGCTGAAATAAAGAACATTTAAACCTAAATTATTTTTTAAAATTATTATTTTTATTTATTTATTTAACTTTTGTCTGATTTCCACAAGGGAAAAATAACTTGTGGCTAAATAATACTTTATTTATAAAGCTTTATTTCAGCTTTGTTGCAGCTGTGGTTGTTTTAACTGGGTATATAAATAAAGTATTATTATCACAATTATTTTTTATTGTTATTTTTAAGCCGAATTACGCAGTTTCCGGTAGTTTCCGACAGTTTCCGGTCGCTATGTTTCTTAGCTTCGGTTAGCTCCGGCTTCGACAGCCAAACCTTGTTGGTTCAGAGGTTGCTCCGCGCGGACACATGCGCTGCAGCTGAACGGCGGTTTTGCGTAGGGACAGATAGACCAAGGACAAAGACGCTGTGGAACGCGTGAAGCAGCAGACAGCAAGATTTAGTGGAGGGACCACGAGCTAACATGCTAATGCTAACGGACCCGAGTGGTGGCGGTCCGAGACGCCTGCTGGGGCCGGGAGCTCGCATCCATGTGTGCCTGGCAGCCTCAGATGTTTGATGGACACCGATGTAACATGTTAAAACGCGGATAAACAGCTGGGCATAGTCTTCACTTTAGAATGGTTCACAAATACACTTAAGTAACTACTAGCAACTGCCTTAATTAATGATGCATTGCAGGATTAATAGATAGTGAATTCATTTTTGTCTGATTTCCACAAGGGAAAAATAACTTGTGGCTATTTAGGATTTATGAAACATTAACAAAACCTTAATAAAGCATGAATAGTCTTCACTTTAGAATGGTTCACAAATACACTTAAGTAACTACTAGCAACTGCCTTAGTTAATGATGCATTGCAGGATTAATAGATAGTGAATTCATTTTGTCTGATTTCCACAAGGGAAAAATAACTTGTGGCTATTTAGGATTTATGAAACATTAACAAAGCCTTAATAAAGCATGAATAGTCTTCACTTTAGAATGGTTCACAAATACACTTAAGTAACTACTAGCAACTGCCTTAATTAATGATGCATTGCAGGATTAATAGATAGTGAATTCAAACATTATTTAACAATTAGTACGCATTTAATACATGTGGTGAAAGCACATTAATTTGTGCATTTACAAATATAGATAGCATAGTTAATTCATGAGTTATTAAGCATGAATAAACATTGAGTACGTAGGTTTTGGAACTCATTATTCTTTATGTATAAAGCGTTAACAAGTGTGTTAATTAATAGTGTATTAAGTGTGAATCATCCTTAATTAATGATGTTTTCATTGTTAATTAAATGTTTGTTAATGCTTAAATAAGGCTTAATAGTGTGTAGTTATTATAAAGTGTTACCCAGTAAAGTACTGCCTGTCCCCAAAACAATTGTGTTTATCTGAATTCGGCTCCCTGACTGGCCTTGAAAGGCCATCCTATCTTAATTCGCCTGGAAGCTCTGTAAACCATGATGCTCTGCCCCTCCCCTCTCCCACCAAGGAAGTCTACAGACCAGTCGGAGGGGCCCGGCTGAATAAACAGCCTGTCATCATTTCAGGACTCTTTAGATGTTATCTAACGTCATCCTTGGCCGCCCTCGGCAACCCCTGAGAGTGTACAGATCTCTCCAGAGGGGACTATGTGAACTGACCGATTTTACCACTTTTATCAGAGCTCTTGCAGTGCCTCTGTGAGTTGTCTTTGGACATGCTCACCATCC
>JBBPBX010030813.1:0-34930 GCA_038048925.1 Garcialebias charrua
TTGATACCTGCCAGAACAGCGGTAAGAGCAGAATTATTACCGGTACCTCGGGATCAAATCAAATCATAACACTTCTTTCACCGGATAGCAACAGTTTTAATGGCTACGATGACACATTTGTTCATAATATTACACTATAATAGTGAAGTATATTCGTTTTTTTTTTTTACAAGACTAGAAAATTCAGTGTGAGATTATGTTAATTATCATTACTAACTCTGGACTGAAACAAAATAAATTTTATTTATATTAAAACATAAAATTAGCAAATAGGTTGTAAAGCTAAGTTGAATTATTTATTTTAGAGGGACATAAAAAGAAATGTACTTTAATTTTTTTAAGCAAATGAAAATAGATTTACATATTTACAGTCAATATAAAACATTCTTAAAAACATGCACACGTCTACAGATATATTTGTGTTTTGATGAAACTAAAATCACATCAAACAATTTTAAACAATTTAATTTATTGTGCTGATGTTTGGGGAACAGCGTGTAAAACTAGAACAAAGCCTATTTTTATTTTGCAAAAAAGAGCTATAAGAATTATCACAAGAAAGCATTACTGTCATCCATCAAGTATTTCATTTTATCAATTGAAATTACGGAAGTTTTATGATTTGGTGGACTATAATATTCTTTTAGTAATGTATAAAGCTCAGAATTACACACTACCTTCAAACATTCAAACGTATTTTTGTAAAAAGGAAAATTTGTTATAATCTTAAGGGAACAGAAATCTTTGTAAAACCTCAGTACAGAACAAGTTTAAGGGGTCAGTCTACTTCAATACAGGGAATAGGTCTGTGGAACAGTTTGGAAAACAATGTAAAAAAAGAAAAGTCAATCCCTATATTTAAGAAAATGATTAAGACTAAATTGTTCAAAAGATACATATAAATTCAAATGTACTACAAACGGAAATTTGTGATGAGTCATGTATTTTGTTATATATCTTATAGATGATCATTGTTTTAATTGATTGTTTGAATTGATTTTGTTTTAAGAAGGAGCAAATATGATAAGATTTTTTCTTCTTCTGCTACCTTTCATTTTATATCTTGTTTTTTTTCTTTCATAGTCTGTAAATTGTCTTTGTGTTTTAAATCTGAAATGAATTAAAAAATGTAGCTGAAGTTTAAATAATTTTTTAACATTATTTGGAAGGGTTACTGTTATGTATCTTTTAAATTATGATTTTGTAATCCCAGTTAAATGTATAATTTTACTGGCCAAGGCACCTTGCATGGCAGTCGCCGCTACTGGTATATGAATGTGTGTATGAATGGGTGGATGGTTGGTATTGTAAAGCGCTTTGGGGTCCCTCACAGGGGGCTGGAAAGCGCTATATAAATAAGCTCCATTTACCATTTACCATTTATTTTTATCTCTTTTAAATTGAGATCCTTTATCTTCCGTATATTTTTCGGCTCGCGACTTGTTCTGCAATTTTTGTGCTATTTGAACAATCAAAACATTTAGCAGGGCATCCCTGACTTTTGGTCTCTGTGCAATTTCTGATTTTTGGAAATATTTAGCTTTGCCAGCCATGTTGTTCTCATTGAAACTGAATGGAGCTCTCTTCACCTCCCTCAACCCTTTTGTGTTGTTTACAACATTTTACTGCTCCTTTCAGCTTTTATTCTTGTTCTGTGTTTTCAGCCTCGTCGTGCTAATTTCAGCTTCCTTCAGCTCCCTTCTGCTAAATTCCGCTTTTTCAGTAAGTTTCTGCAAATTTTTGCAAATTGTGTTTCCTTACAAGAAACTCTGCACTGGAGCGGACATCACATTGGTACTGTCCCAGATGCTCTGGGTGGAAGAAGAGAACCAGAAACAGCGTAAGGATCTGAACTGCACTTTGGCCAGGATGGACAGAGCTTAAGAAGAGCAGGAGGCTACATGTACTTCGGACGAACGCACTTTTCAACAAGACGCAGCCTTTCAGCTATAAGAACTGGTGCAGAATGCAGCAGTGTGAAACCCAATATTTTGTCAT
The DNA here is from genome assembly GCA_038048925.1 of Garcialebias charrua. Lineage (NCBI taxonomy): Eukaryota > Metazoa > Chordata > Actinopteri > Cyprinodontiformes > Rivulidae > Garcialebias > Garcialebias charrua. The sequence goes on from JBBPBX010030813.1 coordinate 1,999, forward strand.
TTTGGGGGGATTTATTTTATAGGTTCTTTTGCTGCTATATTTGTTTTGGTGTGTGATGCATTAGAAACATCTTATCTAAAAGTGATGCAGACAAAACTGGTTCATGCATTTGTCATGTCTAGACTGGACTATTGCAATGGTTTGTTATCTGGATGTACAAATACTTCTTTAAAAAGTTTTCATTTAATCCAAAATGCTGCTGCCAGGGACTTAACTGGAGTTAGGAGAGATCATAGCTCCAGTTTTAGCTTCTCTCCACTGGATCCCTGTCAAATTCAGAATTGAATTCAAAATCTTACTTCTAACCTACAAAGCTCTCAACAGCCTAACTCCATTTTATACGGCAGATCTTATTGTTCCATATTTTCCTAACAGAGCACGTTGCTCTCAAGACTGCAGGTTTACTTGTGGATCCTAGAGTTTCCAAAAGCAGAATGGGAGGAAGATCTCTCTTCTGGAACCAACTTCCAGTTTCTGTCCATGAGGCTGACACGTTGTCCAGTTTTAAGACTGGGATTAAGACTTTACTTTTTGATAAATCCTATAGTTAGGGTTGGCTTGTTGTGCTGCCATAGACTTAGACTACTAGAGGACAAATTGACCTAATTTCCTTAAACAAATTGTTACAATGAATTTCATTTGATATTATTTCTATCTTAACATGTGATTGTTGACCTGCCATTGTGTATCTGTTCCTCCTTCTTGTTCCTCTCAAACCCATCCAGTTGAAGCAGATGGCCGCTTGTCCTGAGCCTGGTTCTGCTAAAGGTTTCCTCCTCATGAGGGAGTTTTTCCTTTCCACTGTCACCTTCATGCTTGCTCAAGATGAGAGTTCTGCAATGGTGTTAAATTCAAAGCAGTCTGCTCCTCAGATGATTAATGTTTTATATGTGAATGTTTCGGTTCAGTGCCCTGAGATGACTTCTGGTGTGACTTGGCGCTATATAAATAAACTGAGTTGATTTTTTTTTTTTTCTGCTATTTATTTACTATTTTCCACTTTGTATAATTCTGTAAAATAATTTCAACATTTTATGCTCCTTTCAGCCTCTTTTTGATATTTTCAGCCTTTTTATGTTCATTTTTGCTACATTTCTGCTCTATTTAGTTAGTTCTACCCATTTCTGCTGTTTTCCACTTTTATTTCCCTGCTTTCAGCAAACGTCAGCTGTTCAAATTCAACTCGCATTCACAGTTTAGCGATGAAACCTTTTCAGCTGCGTTCAAATTCTGCAGCTTTCAGCAGAAATCATTCAGCAAAAAGCAATCATGCTGCGTTTTTGCAGGAAATGCAATTTCTCTAGCTCTTTTTACAAAGTTCTTTTCCTCCTTTTTATTGTCTGCTGACGGTAATGTTTTTTGCCTGTGTATATGTTACCAAATATTTTATGAAGCTGTTGATAAATTTAATTGAAGCTTGCAGAAAGCAATTAATGTCTATGACTCAATTTCACATTGACTTCAAATTTGGTGTAGAAGTAGCTGAGACTGATCCCCAACACACATTCTGAGCGCTAACAGACTGCACAAAATATTTTAAAATGTGCCATTAAACAACAGATGTACATCTAGAACTAATTAACTTTTAGGGTCCATCCAACTTTTGAGTGCCGCCACAACTAAAACAAAAATCAACTCAACCAAAACAAAAATATAACTTAGTTAATTTAGCAGATACTGAGCTAAAATGTCATGTGGTAGTAGCTGAGAGTCATTCACAACACATACTCTGAACCTTTAAAGCGTTAAATCTTTACCTGAGTTGCCTCTGTGACATTTATTTTGACCATTAAATTAAAAACTGTTTGAATAATGGAGCTGCACTGTTGCTTGGACACAGCTCATCAACAGTCTTTACAATTCAATACACTACAAAGCCCTAAAACAATATCACCCCCCACCCACAAAAAAAACTTCAAATAATATAACATCTGCTATTTAATTATTATACCTGCAGTTTTGTTTTAGTTAAGTTAGAATCATTTTGTCAAATGTTACTAATTTTACAAGCTTTCACTAACATCTCAGCTCCAACCCTGAAACTAATTCTAGCCAATGCTGGTGAAGTTTCTCAGTCATCCTGGACATGATAAAATCAGAACGCTTGCTCTGATTTTTGTATTTTGTAATACAGGTAATCCTCGACTTACGACGTTTCGTACTTACGTCACGCATCTCATAAAAAAAATAAAAATAAAAAATATATATATATTTATTTATTTAAATAAATAAATAAATGTACAGTACTGTACAGTTACCAAGCACTTAGCCTATCCTAACACAGTTTTTAAAGACGAAGGAGTGAGTTGAGTTGTCTCCCTCCTCCATAGCAGGCTCCATTCACATAAAGGGAGCTAGAAAGGGAGACAATTCAACTCACTCCTTCATCTTTAAAAACTGTGTTAGGATAGGCTAAGTGCTTGGTAACTGTACAGTACTGTACATTTATTTATTTATTTAAATTAAAAAAATTCACATACAAAAAAAAAAAATATATACACATATATATTTTTTTTGTATGTGATCCGACTTACGTTAATTTCGTGTTACGAACGCTGCGTAGGAACGGAACTCGTTCGTAAGCCGAGGACGACCTCTGTTTGTATTGAACGCTTGTTCTGATAATTCTAGCCTAGCACTTAAAAAAAAAGTAAACCTGAGTTTTACAACAGGAAGCTCCAGTAAGATTTTTTTTTAAATTGTTACCTGTGACACAGTGATGGCACATTTCTTGGCCAGCTCCTCTTTGGCCTCCTCACTTGGATAGGGGTTACTGAGGTGGGAGTAAAAATACTCATTCAGGATCTCTGTCGCCTGTTTGTTGAAGTTCCTTCTCTTCCGTCTAGACACAAACAAACACAAAAGATGACACTTTATTGTATGAAAAAATAAAACTCCTTTCCTCTATCAAAAAAAGAATCAAAGACAAAAGAACAATATGAGGCTAGTAAGTTAAAACATATAAATAAGAAAATAAAAATTATGTATAAATTCGAAGCTAAATGGGAAAAGAAAATGCAATGTGAGTGGCGGTAACAGACCTGGCATCGAGAAAGCGTGAGCGCAGGATCATGACGGCCTCGCAGGTGCTCTGCTTGAGCTGCATCTGGATGGAGCTGAACTTTCGGTGGATGATGCTGACCATGCGCTCAATCTCTTTGGGCGAGATGGGTCGTGTTCGAGACTGCTCCCTCAGCAGGTTCATCACATGGGTGGTGAACTCATTGCACGCCTGGATGCACAGACAGACAGGATTCATAAGAAGAAGAACTATCGCGGGGGCCTCGACAGCTTCAGACAGAACAAAAGGACGAAATTGGATTCTGGCGCTGCCGCGGCTTCACCGGTGGGCCTTGACTCCGCGCGAGCAGTCCTGACAGTGTAACGGCGGCGGCGTTCGAGGTAATAAGAACAGTCTGAATTAAAGCAGCAGGCGCAGGCCACCGTTTCAAGCCAAACAAACGTGGCGGAGGAGTCGCACGGCGGAGGCAGCGATCCTCGCGGCGCTCTGAATATTAAAAAGACTACTCTTCAACGGGAGAGAAAATGTGACAAGTGAAGAGAAATCTAAAATGACAGAAGGCTTTCAGCGCCGTTCACGTTCAAGAGGTTTAAACTGTCTCCATCTCTTTTCACTCCATCTTTCCTCCACCTCTTCCCGCGTCTGAATCAGTCACTGGATGTGACTCCATTCAGAGTCCAGGTGTCTGTTGCTTGTCAACACCAGGGTTACGTCAGTCAAAGTGATCCGCCGAGCTGCCGTTCTGCTCGCGCGCGCACGCTCACACACGGCGCGCTCGGGGTGTACATAGCGCGGTGACACAAAAATGCTCAGGTGTATATCGACTGTGACAGTTAGCGATGACTAGCCTTCCTCGGAGAAGATGACAAACCCAGAACGCTTTGACTTCCGAGGGAATGACAAGACGTTTCAGTCTTTGGAAGAGAGCTGGGGTGTGACTGATATAATGGCTGCTCGCCTGCTAAAGAAGCTGGCGCCTCCGTTTGTCACGAGTCGTTCTGTAAGTGCTGATTGCAAGAGAATCGTACTGTTAGACTAAAAAATAGTTTTATATCATCCGATGTTTACATAATTTTACGTCTGTTTAATCGTGCAAGGTGACACAAAACATACTAGGAGGTTATGATGCTATTGCCATTCTACAGTCATGCAGCCAAAAGGCAGGGGATCATTTGTATCTATGTATGTGTGTTCAGTTGTCTGCTGTGTTGGTAAAATATCTCATGAACCACTAATAGTGTGACTGTTTATGAAGCATTCACACCATTGTGATCCATTTTTCTTCTGTACATTTTTCAGCATTTTTCTCATTTCACAGTTTTTGCTATTTTAACAAATCATAGATCAAAACGTTCAGCTCGTTCAGGACAATCCTGCTATGGCTTTTGGTATTGGTGCAACTTTAGCTTTTTGAAATGTTTAGCCTTTTCTGCCATTATTTTCTCATAGAAAATGAATTTAGCACATTTTACATCCTTCATATCTTTAGTTCTGTTTACAACGTTTCACTGCTCCTTTCACATTTTGTTCTGGTTCAGCTTCTTTCAGCTTCCTTATGCAAAATAATAATAATAATAATAATAATCAGCTACCTTCAGCTGATTTCAGCTGTTTTGTGCTAGTTTCAGAATCTTTCTGCTAACTACAGCATTGTTGTGCTTCTTTTAACTTATTTCTGCTAATTTCAGTTTGTTATGTTCCTTTCAGCTTATTGCTGCATTTCAGCTATTTCTGCTATTTCAGCTACAATTTAGTAGCTGTTTTTATACTAATTTTAGCTTTTCAGCTAATTCCACATTTTTTGCACTCATTTAAACTTTTTCCAGCCTATTTCAGCTCAAATGTGCTCTCTCCACTTCCTTCTGGTAACTTAAGCTTCTTTGTGCTTTTTTAGCTACTTTTCAACTGTTTTTTTTTTTTTACTCATTTCAGCTTTTTTCAGGTAACTTCCACCCTTTTTTCTAATTTCTGCGTCTTTCAGCCTAACTGGGCAGACATGTTCTTTCTACCCTTTTTCTGCTAATTTAAGCTTGTTCTTCTATTTCAGCTACATTTTTAGCATATACCGGTAAATTCAGCTGTTTTCAGATACTGTACATTCAAGTTTTCCAAGGTGATTTCTGCTACATTCAGCCTAATTATTTAAGCTTATTTCAAGTTGTTATGCTCCTTTCAGCTTATTTCTGCTAGTTTCAAGTACTTCGGCTATTTAGCTGTTTTATGCTAATATTAACTTTTTCAGCTTATTCCACATTTTTGCGCTCATTTCAACCTTTGTGTTCTTTTTGCGTTCTGCTGATTTACGCTTGTTCTACATTTTCGGCTACGTTTTAGCATGTTTTTTTTAAAGCTAATTTCAGTCTTTTTTCAGCAAGTTATTCTGCAATAAACATTCACACTGCATTTTGTAATTTTTCTAGTTGGATTTAAATTAATCTCTCAGAATGTAATCACCTAATGTGCATCTACACTTGATTACGATTTGGACTTAACCCAACTCAAGATGGCTGCCACTGTTAATCAGCTTTAGCCAACACAAAAATGGCTATAACTCAGTCAATTTTACAGATATTGAGCTAAAATTTGGCGAGGTAGTAGCTGAGAGTCATCCACAACTGATACTCCAAGAATTAACAGATAGCGCCAGTAAGCAAAAAAGCACTTAACGTTTAGCTCAAAATCTGAACAAAAAAGCTAAAAATCCATGTTTAAACATAGGAATACCTTAATTTAACACTCAGCTGAGATGCTGTTTACAGTATATCTAATTTTTGTTTCTTTATTTAAACTTGACTGCACCTTTTTTCACTATAACCACAAACTCACGTTGACTAATGGGCAAAAAAAAAAAAAAAACTGTACCTGACAACAATGTACTTTGTATTTAATGTACTGCTATTTTGATTTTGATGTATAACAAAGTGAAGGTGTAAAATGCTTGTGCTTTTGCCTACAATTTTTTTTGGTCCGCAATTTGTGTATCTTTTGGGTTGTTCATTATTTTTACGATTCTGGTTTGGTTCAGAATCTGTATGTAAGTTTAGGGACAGGACTAGATAAGCCATTGCTTTTTCCTGTTCCCTTTTTGAACATTTTGCTTTGTTTCCAGAATATTTTGGTGGAAATATTTACATTTTTATTTGTTTATGGTATTGTAAAAAAAATTAACTGTTCAAAATGAAATAAAAATCGAACTAACTATTTTACATAACTTGAACACATTTGTTAAAACTTTGAAGATTCGTTACATCTTGAGACAAAACCTAAAACTTTGGGTTGTTTTAACTTTCAAAAGCAAAGGCTATAATGAATATTTAAATAGTTAAAGGTTTTCAGGCAATTGAAACAAAATTCATTCATGTGAAAGCTTAGTCTGTGTGAACTAATTCAAATGGGATTGTTTTTCTTCAATATATCATTTTTTAGTTTTTAAATATGACAAATAAGGTTTGATAGGGAATGTTTATGAACAGCAGCTGATTACAGTACTTGTTTTGGAAAATGCATAAAATCTAAAATCTAAAGGGGTATTTTACACTTCTATCTGTTTCAGAGGCTAGGAAGCAGAAGTTTTTGTGTGAGAAAATCGAGTGTGAACAGATAAGAGCACGGACTGTGTTCTATCTGGTTCCCACCTGCTCGTACTTCTCCAGCTCTGTGTGGTAGATCTGTCGGATCTGAGACAACTTGGCCCTGTAGTCTGAATGTTCTGCTGAGTTGTCTGCGCCGATGCCGCCGCCGGCTGCCGCAGCGGCTGCCGCGGCCGCCGACCCGCCGCCTTTCTCTGGCCCGGCCACGCCCTCCGCCAGAAGCATGTTGTCCAGTCGCATCAGCTGTGGATCTGGAGGCTCCTCTTCCTGTGCGCCACGGATACTAAGAACTGCAGAGAGACAGCAAGGTTATTTAAAAAAAATAAAACACACGTCTTTAAAAAGACCAAAGAAAATTAAAGAAATCCTAACTGCTCCTCCTGCTCGAACCTACAAAGTGAACGTCCTGAAATATGGCCGTCGTTAAAAAAGTTCAAGTCCGTGTCATAAAATTGTGCAGCTTCATCGAGTCTGGCACCTTAGCCAGACCACAAAACTGTAATTTCCTCGATTCTAGCTATTAATTCATGTAAAAATTAAAGCAGATCTCAAGCAGAGCTCATAGTTTTTTTGGTTGCTGTACTCAACGTCATTAGTAAGATTTTAGCTGCTAGTTTAGCTGACGGCTTTAATCATTTTTAAACAAACTAATAACACAAGTTTGATGCGCTACACGTTCACAAAATACATTTATTACAATAAAGTAAAATAGATAATATTTTCCACCACCCGGCCATCATCATCATCAACTTTATTTATAAAGCCCTTTAACACAGCCACAGCTGAAACAAAGTGCTGAACATCAGTTACAAACAAAATAAAAGAAAGCATAAAAACAGAGCTAAAAAGCCAAGCACACAGTGAACTAAAAACTCAATTTAAAACACAATAAAACGACAAGTTAAACCGGTAAAATCAATACCAATAAAAATGAAGTAAAATCAAGTCTCAGTTTGGTTGAAGGCCAATGAGTAGAGATGAGTTTTCAGATGGATTTTAAAAATGGACAGTGAGGGGGCCTGTCGATTGTTCAAAGGCAGAACATTCCATAACTTAGTGGCACTAACAGAGAAGGCCCTGTCTCCTCGAAGCTTCCTCTGATGGTACGTCCACACCTAACAGCTTTTCAACGGCAGGAGCGTCCAGCTTACATGCAAAGTCAATGGGGGACGCGCTTCCAGCCGCGTCTTGGCGTCGGGCGTCACGTCACGTGCGTGTTGAGCGTGATGGAAAGCGTTTTTCCGTGCACGTGAACCCGCGTCAGCCTCCAAAGCACACGTTGATTTAGCTGAAGATTTCGCGGTTCAAACATTCAAACGCCGTTCAACTCTCCCTGATTGGTTGATCAGGGAGAGTCGGGGGAGAAGAGAGGGGGTCAGGGGGAGAGGGGGAGAGTCCCTATGTGACGCGGAAACGATTGCGCAACTATGTGACGTATTGTTTGTGGGACACAGAAAAAACCCGCGGAGTCATGGACTATGGAAGAGAAACTCATTGTAGCTGTGTGTTCGCGACAAGTCCTTCACGACCAGTCAAGTCTGCTCCACAGAGACAGAAATAAAAAGCTCCTCGCCTGGCGGAGTGCAGTGAGGACTCGGTATACCGGTAAGCTCCTCCCACACACCCCGCAGCAGTTTCGCGTTCCTGTCTGGACACCAAGTGCGTCCACTTGCGTGCGTGACGAGCTTTTTGGAAGTTGAAACGCTGTTCGGTCTGGATGTACCATAACTCTTTGGAATGACCAGGAGCAGCTGGTCAGCAGACCTGAGTGACCGGGATGGAGTGTAATGGTGGAGAAGCTCTGTCAAATAAGGGGGGGGGCAAGGCTGTTTAAAACCTTAAAAACAAACAAAATAATTTTAAAATGAACTCTAAAATACACGGGCAGCCAGTGGAGAGAAGCCAGGACAGGTGTGATGTGCTCTCTTTTGCATGTTCCAGTTAAAAGACGTGCAGCAGCATTTTGCACCAGCTGCAGACGTGCAAGTGAGGACTGGCTGACTCCAAGATAGAGAGAATTACAGTAATCCAGCCATGATGAAATGAAGGCATGGATTACTGTTTCAATCTGTTGCCTGCAGCTGAATGAATGTCCATTTGGGCTGATGGATCGCTGGCAGCAATCCATCTGAAGCTAAACTGAACTTTTTACCTCTTTCAACCAGCTGGTCAGCGTGCGGTGAAATGGCCATGTGTGGCAGGTGTAATATGGGAAGCTATGTTTGCATATATTGGATCGTCGGCCGCGCGCATCCCAGATATAAATAATAATAATAAAAAGCCCGACACTGACCTGGCCTGTACATTAAGCACATTATTGGTCTAAAACTGGGTCGGGCGAGGCCGGGCTCCAGGTTCGGGTTAGAAATAACAGCTCCATACGTATGTTGTTAAAATTACAGTAGTAGGTTTAAGAGTTTATAACATTGATTCTGGGCTTTATCGCTGCAGGGTAGGCCTGTACAAACGGAACTGAGTCAGACCAGAACAGAGTCGGACCGGAACTGAGAGCCGCTCCTGTTCTGCAGAGTCTGGTAAGCAAAATTTATAGCTACATAAACAGTACTGTGCATTTGTTGTTAAAATGACATAGGATTAAGAGTTTAGAACATTGCAAATGTGTGGGAAGGGTTTATAAAGCCTTAATATATATAATGTAACTACTTCGTGGGTTTTCACTTATTGCGGAGAGTGGGGTTTGGAACCTAACACCCGCAATATACAAGGGACTACTGTATCAACAAAAACGCTGCACTCAAAGTGTTGCCTTCCACTGGTGCAATGACTCCAGCATTACACCTCGCACTGAGCAATGTTCCAGATGTTGTCTGAACCCAAACTTACGAAATACTCCTCTGACCCTCCCCTCCCATGACAAAAAGATGCAAAATGCACCAAAAACAGCCCTAGCTTTAAAGAGTCAGGTGTTTGTCCCTCACTTTGTGGATCAGTCATCCTGCCCTGCCTCTTCCTGCCACCAGAAGGCTCCCTTGGAAAAGAAGCAGACCGTCCTGATTTTCTCCAGAGGTGCTGAAAACAGCAGACCAGGTGCGTCCCTCCATTCCTTCCACTGTCTTCAAGGACAAAGACTGAGCTCACGCCGCCACACTCGTCCGTCTATCACACACAGCGCGCCTCCTCAACGACTGCCGTGGACGGTGAAGGGAAACGACAGGTCGTGTGACGGAGCAGGACGGCCATATTGCAGCTGAACACTCTCAGGTCACGGCGATGGCGCCTTTTGTGAAGAGGATGAGAGTCAGAGTCGCCCCGTGACCTTTCTGCCGAGCAGGGGGTCCAGATGGATTCCAGGGGCCCACACGGGGGCGGTGGGGGGAAGGCTTCTTCCTCTTCACAACCACCCCACTCCTCCAACCCTTTCCCTACTTTTCTTTCTCTCCTCCAGCAACAACATCATCCATTCCCATCAGCTCCAAAACGTGAGCAAGCTCCGCTCAAGAGGCAAATGTCAATGGCCATCAGACGGCTGGAAAAGGTCAGGAGTTCAGATGGGGAGCAGACGCATGCATGCGTGTGTGTGTGTGTGTGCACACGTGTGCATACAAGCTACTAGAAGAGAGTGTTTATTTTTATTTTTTTTATGTGAATCACACCAGCGGGAAATTATAACGCACGCCAATTTGATTCTGACAAAATAGTGGCACGTCCCAACCAGAGGGGGAATCTAATGAGCCTGAGAGTGATTTATTCGTTCCCTCCAGGTCCCAGAGTGCACAACTAAAAGCATGAAATGGATTAAATAAATACAATTAATAAGGAAAATCAAACGATCCACCGTGCTGTGGCATAATTACCCTAACCACAGCCATCAGCTTTATTTATTTCTGTTCAGTAATAGCAATGAAATCGATTAGACCTCGATGCCAGTCAGAGTGCTCGTTGTGAACTTTGCAACCGTGGACGATACATTAAGGTAATCACCTGACAGTGGGAAGTGCCCTCTATTACAATAAATCACACGCAGCACAATAACAGCAAAACCCTTTTAAACACGTTTTACAGTCTATTGCAGCAACAAAGTCTCCATAACCCGCCACCCCCCCTCCCCATCCAACCCCTGCCATTCTCTTACTTCATGGACTGCCACAGATTAGTATCTATAAAAAGGAAGGCGGCCATCATCTCATCTTGATCATTACCGACAGACTTAATTGAACAATGAGAGGACGCAATTCCCCTCTCCTCTTTGCCGCTTCGTCCCCCTCCCCCCATGCATCTCTTTTAAAACATTTTTTTCTCCCTTTGTGCTCCATCTTCCACCGAGATGTGGGTCGCCCCCACAAAAAAATTAAGGCAAAGCATTAAACATAAATCATAAACAGTTTGTGAATAATAGAAGGGTTTCTAAGAATAAGCCCTGCTGTTTTTTTGTTGTTGTTGGCTAAATTAATTTCGGCTGCTTTTTACTCCCTTAAGAGGCGGCTAAAGTCCACAATTATCACGCTGCCTCCGGTTGCTGCTCGACAAAAGCAAGCCGGCGTTAAGACTGTAATTTTCAAGGCTGATTCTGAGGTAGGATTTTTGTACAGATCCCAATTTTTACAGTTTACAATTTTAAAAATAAATATCAAGTCGCCTCTTTTTCATCCGTTGACTCAGTTCTTTGCAACACTTTACAGCTATTTAAACTCACAGACTTGGGAGTTTTTCTTACTTGGTGATAATAACTTGTGCACAGAAGTCAGGCCAATGCCATAATTAGCTGTGATACAGACACAACTAAGAAGACATATGAACTTCTTTGTTGTTCTAACACCATGAATAAACACAATAATCAAACAACCTGCTTGTAAATGAGGAACACACGCTTAAAAAAACACTAATATCCACTTTTAATGAACGAAAAATGAAGCTTTGCACTTCTGCAGTTGATCCTGAGCATCCAGCTTGTTGCCCTGCGAGTGCTCCTAAATGAAAACATGTTTAATTAATTATGTTGGAGCGTTCTGTCACAATTAGGTAGATTTAAAATCAAACGAGGCAGGAGTGACGTCTCTGACAGCCATGATGAAAGTTTATCCCTTCAGCCTCTAACTGGCAGCAAACAGCAAACACTGGACCGGATCCATTTCCCATCAATACAGTAATGCAATACACTCTGCAGCCCCGTAGCGTAGATGTGTGTGTGTGTGTGTGTGCATGCTCTTTCTTGCCTCGTTTTCGTCCACATCACATGACCTCAGAGAGGACGAGGCAGTGGCTGTGCTCCCTATCGATTGTGTGGGCACACGTCATCTAGCGTTTCAGCAGTTAATAAATCAGGACTGCTCCTGACACGAATGCGTGCGTGTGTGTGTGGGTGTGTGTGTGGGCCTGTCACAGAGCAGTCAGCGGGAGTGAAAGCGACAGCCGCATGATAATGTAACATCACCACCATTCATCCCTGCCACACAGCATTCTGAGACAAAACAACAACAACCTGGGAACCTGAAAAAAGCAGCGTGACTTACAGCAGACATGACAAGTATCACTAATACCCCCCACCACCCCACCCCACACACACACCTCCCACCGCTCCTTCCAGGAGTTAGCTCCAGCCTTCATCTGCATCTGATACAATAATGCTTCTTCATCACGTCATATTTCAGGCTAAACATTAGCGAGAAAATCAGAAATATATTATAAGACTGAATTAAACGTTTTAACTCTACTTCAGCAGATCTCAACAAAATACCATAAAGCAACAACTGCATATTTTTTAACATACAACGTATTTTACTGCACTTATTTAGGTGACGGTTACATTACACCTTTGCATCAATTGAGAGAAACAATCACAAGTAATGTTATTTTTCCTCCACAATTTCAAATATTACTGAGCACATGTTGCTCGGAACTCCTTTTACACCATTTGGTTGACAACGTACACTCAAACAGATGTATTCTGATTATATTTATCCAGTATTTTATTAAAACTTGTTGCTTTCAACAAGCCGAGCAGCAGATAGCTCTTAGTAATATAAGCCCAAAGAAATTCATCAGATTTTGAGTAATTTTCTTATCATGACACTCTTTGACGCATGTAGGAAACTTTAAAATAGTTGTCGCCTACTGCAAAGTTTTAAACAAAGATTTGTTAAGTTTCTAATGTGAATGACCCTCAGCTGCTCCCACGCCAAAATTTAGCTCATATATGTAAAGTTAATTGAATTAAAAGCATTTTTGTGTTTGCTGAGGTCATTTGTTAACACAACAGACAAGTAAACGCGCACAGATACACACACTCACATTATCTGCAGCAAACCATCATCAAGGTTTAATTTCGTAAGAACACTAAGCATTCTGGAAACGTTCTTAACTAGGTCACTGCAAACAAATGTTGGCAAATATAAGATAAATTCTTGTAAATTAAATAATATTGTGACAAGTTTCCATTCAATTTCTATGCTGTAAAGTTCAGCCTGCCTTATTGTTGTTTATTTGTAGGTTTATGTTTTTTTTTATGGATTCAAAACTGAATTTTAGAAACACAAGTTACTCATCAGAATGTGAATTTTATTTTTTTTTAAATCTAAACCAATTTGTCCAGACTACAATAGCAAACACATACGGTAAATATTATACTGTAAACTATAAAATAAAAGTATCAACAAAAACAAAACTTTTAAACAAAAAAAAACTAAAGCTCATATTTTATACTTCTGGATGAAAATGTACCTCAAACTGTCAACAAACTTGTACGTGTCATCTTTAACCGTGACTATGTTTGCCGTCACAGCAATAATCCAACCATTGGCCCTAATTTAAAGACGTACTGTACTGAGATTACAGTGTATACATGAGTTAAAGTCCACTCATATTTCAGTTTACATGTGAAAAAGCATGATCTGAGTAACGAGTCACATCCCCCGAAGCTTCTGCGATGTCTCCGCCCAACCAAACACTCCATTATGTCCACATGGCTAACAACACAACACGGACATGTCTCGAAAACTAAAAACTTTGCCTATAGCTACTCTTCTGCCATGACTCTGCTGCTGGATCCAGTGGTATCTTATATTGTGACAAAAAACAAGTACCCTAAGAAATAAGCCCAAAAGAAGTGACTGGGCTCCTAAAAATAAGGATCAAAGCTGATTCTGGTAAAAAAAATCTAACGTCTGGAACTACTGTCGAGTTGGAAAGCAGCAGATCTTTAGTTAACTTGTATAGGATATACTGTAATAGTTTGATAGCAAGGTACTTACAAGCATAATACAAATTTGCATACTAATGTGACTTTTTTGGATTAATCAGCAAATGCAAACTGCTCCACATGTTAACGCCCGGAAGGCCTCTGGTCCTGACAACATACCTGGTCGTGTGCTGAAGGACTGTGCAGGGGAACTCGCAGCGGTCTTCACGGACATCTTTAACATCTCACTGAGCCAGGCCATCGTCCCCACCTGTTTCAAAGCCACCACCATCATCCCTGTCCCAAAGAAGGCAACGCCCGCATGCCTCAATGACTATCGCCCAGTAGCACTCACCCCCATCCTGATGAAGTGCTTTGAACGGCTAGTCATGAAAAGCATCACATCTGTCCTCCCTGACTCCCTGGATCCCTTCCAATTTGCATACCGACCTAATCGCTCAACCGACGATGCCATCTCCTCTGCCCTTCACACAGCTCTCACACATCTGGACACGAAGGACTCCTATGTTAGAATGTTGTTCATCGACTTCAGCTCGGCATTTAACACCATCATCCCCCAACAGCTCATCCTTAAACTGGACAGTCTGGGGCTGAACACCTCAATGTGTAACTGGCTGCTAGACTTCCTGACCGGGAGACCACAGACAGTACGAGTCGGGAGTAACACATCTAGCACCATCACATTGAACACAGGGGCCCCACAAGGATGTGTGCTGAGCCCCCTTCTATTCACCCTGCTAACACACGACTGCACACCATCATACAGCTCCAACCACTTCATCAAGTTTGCGGACGACACAACAGTGGTGGGTCTCATCAGCAACAACGATGAGACGGACTACAGGAACGAGGTGAGCCGCCTGGCCTTGTGGTGCGGACACAACAATCTCACTCTCAACGTGGAGAAGACAAAGGAGATTGTTGTGGACTTCAGGAAGAAGGATGCCCAACATGCCCCTCTGACCATCAACAGCACCGCAGTGGAGAGAGTAGACAGCACCAAGTTCCTGGGAGTGCACGTCTCAAAGGACCTGTCCTGGAGCAGGAACACTGCAGCACTGGCAAAGAAGGCTCACCAGCGTCTCTACTTTCTCCGCAAGCTGAAAAGGGCTGGAGCTTCAACCCCCATCATGAGCACCTTCTACAGAGGTGCCATAGAAAGTGTCCTGACCAGCTGCATCACTGTGTGGTTTGGTGCATGTACTGCATCCTGCCGCAAGAGCCTCCAGCGCATTGTGAGAGCAGCTGAGAAGATAGTCGGCACCTCCTTCCCCTCACTGCAGGACTTACACAGCAAACGCCTCACTCGGAAAGCCCACTGCATGGCAGGTGATCCCACACACCCACTACACAGCTGCTTCAGACTGCTGCCATCAGGAAGGAGACTGAGGAGTCTCCAGGCTCGAACCAGCAGACTGAGAGACAGCTCTGTTCATCAGGCAGTCAGGATGCTAAACACTCTGCCTGCTCTGCCCCCCCTCCCATTTGAACTGCCTTAACACTAAAACTTTCTCACACATTACCACACAACACAAAGATTTTAACACTGGACTCTGTGTCATCAAACGGGTTATTCACTAAACTCTCGGTCATGTGCTCATACAGTTTGCACTACTTCTCATACTTGCACTAATGTTTGTATTACATCACTGCCTATAATCATAATACTGTTTACATTCTCTGTTTACATTTATTAATACTGTTTACTTTTATTACTACTGCTTACATGTAATTACTACTGTTTACATTTACACTACTCTAATATCTACACCACTGCTGATACATATACAGTGTGCTCTGAACGGTCTTATTTAGGGATGCCCAATGTGCCTTACTGCATATGCCACTTTTTGCCTCTATAACAACATCAACTACTACCTCATACATATACTGTGTACATTAACTCATACGCTGCTTTGCCACTTTGCAAATGTCAATGCTAGAAACCTTTAGTTTATTTTAGTTATACTTTTTATACTCTTTTTTTATACTAGTATGCAAAAACTCAGGACAGTATTATGTTCATTAAATGTTTAATGTTTTAGTTTTAGAGTTGGTGTAAATTTTCATACTCTTATACCACTATGCAAAAAACTCAGGACAGTGTTAGTTTTACTATTTTATGCTTATGTCTATTATTATATGTTTCAGTGTTTCAATGTTTAGATGTTTACTGTTGCACCGAGGGACTGAGAGAAACGCAATTTCGGTCCTGTGTATGTCCTGTACAGTACATATTGCAGATCTGACAATAAAGTTGACTTTGACTTTGACTTTGATGTTCTGGTTTCTGTTGCTATAAAATGAACACAAGTTCAAGTTCAAGAATCTTTACTATCCTCGAGGGGCAATTTATTACACAGTCAGTAGGCACACAGAGCATCCATTCTAGACAAGACATTAAAATAACAGAACAGAAATCATCACTGTTCATTGAGAAGACTGATCACTACAGGGATGAATGTTTTTTTTTTTTCTTCAGTCTGTTCGTCCAACATCTGGGCTGCAAATACCTGCGTCCAGATGGAAGCAACCTGAACTCACTATGGAGCAGATGATCAGGATCTGCCAGAATCGGCCTGGCCTTGTCCACTGACCTCGCCTTGACCTCACCATAAGCCTCGTCCCAGCTCTGTAGGTCCATGGACCTCAGCTTTCAAGTGTGACAACTTTCAATACTCCAAACACCAATAAAACATGTTGCCTCATTATTATGTATTCCCATTCCCATATTCCATTTTTGAATGTCCAGAGAACCAGACTTAACTTTTATAGATTTTTCTACCTGGATTATTGAGCATGCATCAGGATATGTATTCCCATTGTTCACAATCTGTGGACTTGTTGGGTTATCTAAATCATTTATATGCTCAAATCAAGATTTGTGTCCAAACTTTTTTCAGACCCAAAATGTTCTCTCCATCACCACCAGATAACAGGAAAGCAGTACGGCGTCAGTACACAAGGGCGTAGTCATAAAATAACTCTAAAGCAGCTTTATGTTTTATCAGCCATCTGAGTATCATGTGCAGAATGGGGGCAGAGTTGAAGTGTTGCCTCCAACACTGGTTGGGGGGGATGGGGATTACCAAGGACAAGGAAAAAGCACCAAAGAAATACTAGAGACAGACAGAGATGAGGAGATGTGGATGGCACAGGCTAGGAAGGGAAGAGAGTGATGGAGGGACAATGAAAGGCGAAAAATAGAAATGGAATAGGAAAGCGAGGTGTCAATTAAAAAAATGAACCCCAGTGCATTTGGGAGGTGACAGCTGGTGGGAGACGAGCTGACAGGCGTCACATTAGGCGGATTTGGTGGCCGCTTCCCTCATCCCCTCTTTTTTTCCCTCTCCATCTCTACCTCTGTCTCTTTCCCTCCCTGGCTTTCTCCAACTGGCGATCGTCAGTTTCTTGTGGCGGCGGCAACCAAGGCAAGAACTCAGCTTGGTGTTTTTCAGAACAAGTTACCCCTGCAGCTACTCCTAATAACGGTAATTATCGTCATCATCTGAGGCTTAAGCAGGCCAGTTTGAGGCCTGAGGGGCTGGCCTGATAATGAGGCAGCCATCGCCAGAGGAGAGGACCATTCAGAGCACCGCCCTGCCACCAACACAGAACATTCCAATTTAAAAGCCTTCATTAAAATAATTTATTATTCCAAACAGGCAATGCGTCAGCCCCCTGGATGTCAGTCGTTCATAAGGTGTCTTAAAACATATATCTCATTGTATGAATCAAACTCATGCTACACTTGTGCATTTCTACCAGCTCCGGGCTGAATGCAGGAACAGCTAGAGTAGTCACGAGCTTGGAGACAGCAAACAGAGACAAAGACATCTCTAAGGAGAGGCAAACACAAAGTAAACAAAGGACTAGAAACTCTTTAAAACCTGGAGCGGGACTGGGACCATCGAACATTTGAAGCATATTTTTAGGTATGTTTATCTTCATGTGACAGTGGACGGGTGAAAAAAAAGACAATAGAAAACACTCTGGTATCTCAAACCAAAGATGGAATTATTCTCCAAGCAACAAAATCTGTCATGCTGATCTTCAGCCAGTGGACAGGTGCATGAAGAAGTGTGGTAAGGTGATAGCAAGGGTTGAACTTTTCTTTTTGAATTGCATGCACTATAAAGAAATACAAGCTGAAAGTCCGAAGTGGCCCTTAAACAATTTCCACCCTGCCTCTTAAACGTTCTCTTGTTCTTAAACAAAAAAAGTCTAGTTTTAGAAAAATCTTGTACTAAAATAAGTCTGTAGGCCAAAAATTGTGATGACAGAGCCATCCATCCATCCATTATCTTTACCCACTTCTTTCTTTACTTAGTTCATATCTTAGATTTTATTACAGTTTTCTTTTACATTGTATACTTTTGTTGGACGTAACTGGGGCCCTGTGTACACAATTTTGTTCCACCTCATGTACCACATGTGATGCGAATGACAATAAAGAACCTTGAATCCTTTTCAGGTTGTGGGGTTCTCTGGTGTCCAAGTCCGGCAGTTACAGTACAATGCGAGGGGTGGGACAGGTCGTAAGTCCATCACAGGGACAGATAGAGGTAAATGAGACAACCATTCACACTCACACCTAGGGACAATTTGGAATAATCAATTAGTCTAACATGCATGTTTCTGGTCTGTGGGAAGAAAGCAGAGTACCTATAGAAAACCCATGCAGAGAGAACAGGCACAATCCACACAGAAAGGTACTGGCCGGGTTTTAATAGGACAACCAACTCGCTGAGAGGGAGCAGTTCTACCAACTGTGCCACCATGCTGCCCCTGACAGAAACACATGCTTTAAAATCAAAATGTTGCAGCTCTTAACCGTAGCTGAATGAAAGATGTATGGTCATTTGATTGTTTTGGCTAAATTAAACCTTTGAAACAAAATGTTGCTCTCATTTTTCATTAGTTATGCAAGCATTCTTGCAAAGTTTCTACATAATTCTTTAAGGCATTGTTGACATACACCTATCAGAATCTGTCTTTTTCCTGAAATGAGAAGCAAGACACCAGGGATGGCTGTGGCTGAGTAGTTAGAGCAGTTGTCCTCCAATGTAAGAGTTGAGGGTTTGATTCCACCAGCAGTCACATCCTGAAGTGTTCCTGAGCAAAACACTGAACCCCTCATTGCCTCTGATGTGTGTTCCATCAGTGTATGAATGTGATAAAGCAGTAGCACTGATTGTTCTTTGTAGAAATCTAGTAGAGTGCTGTATGAATGGGCAAATGAAAGCCACAGGTTGTGTTTTAAAGAGCTTTGAGTATCTTGATAAGATAGAAAGTAAGTACAGTTCATTTACCATTTACCAAACAAACAAGTCTTGAGTCAGTGTCAGTATGTGCTTTGTCCATTTGTGTTTCTATCAATAACCCGTTACATTTCTTGAAACCATTTTCAGTTACCGGTAAATACTTTTCAACTCGCTATCCTCCGAGAACACTGACATATTTCTCTATGGCCACTTTAACACAGGACAAACACTGGAAACAGGCTCACATCTGGCTCTTGTCATCAGTAGAAATATGTTCAACCAACGTTCACTCTGAGGTCAAAGGACTCTACAGTAGTCACGGATATTTATGGGCTGATGGAAACATGACACCCAGGTGGGAACACTAATTTTCCTTCCATCTCAGGCACAATACCACATTCAACAACATCATTCATGGATTTGGTGAACACATTTTTGTGTGTTTTTCTTGGGCTCTTTGTGATTTCATCTACATATTCTATCTGCCTCCAATGCAACAGAGCACAAACATTAGTTGATATTAAAAAAAGTTACCACATTGTTCTTCTTTTTTTTTTGTCTACTTGTGTCTTTCTGTGTCTCTTAATTTAGTGATACAAAAAACGACAATGAAGATAACCTTGTGTCCCGGAAATTAGCTTTACATCAAATTTAAGGGGTCCAAATTTTGTCTAATAATTACTGCTATGATAGAAAACAGAAAACATATACTGTAATGCAGTAGATCTTGGGATGTTAGGGGAGTGGTGGCGCAGAGGTTAGAGAAGGTGGGCCTGTGATCGGAAGATCACTGGTTCAACTACTGGTACTGACAACATCAAAATGTGGATGGGATAGATGAAGCACCTGCCTCCACCCTCATTTGCCCCACTCTGGGCCCTTGAGCAAGGCCCTTATCCCCCACCATCTGCTCCCCTGGGCACCCTAGATGGCAGCTCTCTGCTCCACACAGAGGACTGTGGTAGCTTGGTGGTTTGTGGTGGGGTCAGGAAGGGCATCTGTTGTAAAAATAATTGCCAGATCTTCATGTGACTTAGTTTGTTGTGATGACACCTGCAGAAGGGAGAAGCCAAAAGAAAGAAAAAAAAAAGAAAACATATCATGCAGTAGGTGTTGAGATGTTAGTAGTTAAAAAAGGTTCATGTTGTCTAATTATAGTAAGTAAATGGCAGCCTGTAATCAAACGACAGCCAGCATAATGATGCTGTTCTGGACAACAGTTGGCGAGGAGGTGATGTGTGAAGTGTCAGGAGCCAAGAGGACATCAGCCATAATAGTTAATGTCTTGCCCTAACTGTTGTCCGACAAGTCCTCCCAACGCAGCAGGACCAACCATGAAACAAAAGGTCCGGTAAAACAATCCCCTTCAAGTCCCTGCGGCGTGTGTTCCTGCACATGGCACATTTCATAAGGCCCCGCTCTTTGACTGTTGATGAGTTTATGCGAAGGTAATTAACAGTAATTAATCCTTAATTACAGCAATTAGCAGAGTCGCAGTAAATTAAGCTACATCTGGAGGCACGGCGCAAGGATGCATGAGAAGGGGTGGGCTTTTTCAGCAACTGGGGAGATAGAGACTTTTGCGACAGAGATCACTCAGGTCTTCCCGGGACCTGTGGGTCCACACAGATAGGCGATGGAGGCAGAATCTAATACACATAAAAGGCTGGACTGGATTCAGCGCTGAACAATGGTTCCATCTCGAGGAGAAAGGCTCCCTTAAGCTAGCATGCAAGAACAACTCGCCATATGGCCGCTCATAGACAGGAGTGCTTGTGGTTCTGCTTCGCTGTGCTCAGCTTCTCTCGACAACATGTGAACATGAATTTCACGCAGGAGGGTTAAACCTGGCTCACTGTGGAACTAAACTACACCTATTAGGCTCTGAATCAAACACTTATATACTGCTATGCTACCAGCAAGTTTTTCTTTAGAGTCACATAAGTCCGTACTATTCCCACAATTAAAAAGATTCGGAATGGCTACTTAGATTATCCTTTGATACATCTCTTATCCGCTGGGAACAATATCCTCTATGATGACAATGCTTCTCTCCGCAGAGCACAAGTGGTCATTGAGTGCTTTGAAAGGCACGATAATGATGTTAGCCATATGACTTCTGTAAATAGATATGATCATATCCCCCTCTCTATATATAGATAAAACCTAATCGGAGCATCTGTGTGTACATTCATTACCCGTGCGTTGAGGAAGCTTGAGATCACTGACTAAATGTCTATGCTAACAGATAATGTCTGCTGTAATAAATGTTAATATTAGGACCTTCATTTAGACGGAGATATGCTAAACAAGTGGCAGATCCTACAGTTTCCATCATCCTCTGTCAGAAACAACTGAGGTCACACCCCACAAAAACACAAGGGACACTTTTGTTGTCCTCTGACAAACCACACAAAGATAAAAATATCAATGTATTGTCTTTCAGTGTGGTGGGGATGGCAAAATTTTATATTCCAATGAGAGTTGCAGCTCCAAGAGCACCAAACATACAATTCTGATGTTTCTTATTGAATTTTCTCATACTTTGTGCTACATTTAGGAGGTAAATATTTAACTACTTTATCAAATAGGCCTGACTTAAGATTTTCATATTAGACCAAATAAAAGCCCCAATAAAAAGTTAGTATGTTGTGAAATTGCCTCCACCTCAGTCACTAACAGCCTCAACTGATGCTCTTACATTAATACGTCAATAAACAAAAATCATTGTGAGGTTAATTTGCATAATCAGCACATTTAGGCTTCACACCTGAGGTATATTTTGTTGCTGCACATTAAAATTAAGTACCAATTAGGATGCAGAAAGCTTGTTATATATTTGAAGAAACGATTAGTCCTGGGCTGCAGTTACCAGATATTTCTGTCAATTATCCTTCACATTAATCAAAACTGATTAACAGTTGTTTTGCCCATAAAATGTCAGAAAATAGTGAAAAATGCGTGTAAACGCTTGTTACACCTGACTAAGAGTCTATACACGAAAACGTTCTGTTAACTTTGATTTAAAAAAAGAAAAGCTTCATAGTTAAAGGGATAAGCAAATATTTGGCATTTTACCATAAAAAAGATATTTACATAGAAGCAGATTATATTTGGCTTTGTGAGATAAATTTAGTTTTAGATTGTGTATAGTCATGTATATAATAAGCTCCACGACAATCTGGACAACAAAAAAGAGGAAAATCAACAAATGTCCACATTAAAAAGGTTGATATAAATTAATGTTTTGTATCTCTGGGATAGATCCACCAACTTTTTCATCGCTAGACTTATAATCTGTATTTGGACATAAGAATTTGTTGCCGGATCTATGTACCGTATTCTCCGGCGTATAAGTCGCACCTTTTTACACCTTTTTGCCTACATTTCTAAGCCCTGCGACTTATAGGCCGGTGCGACTTATACGTCGATTTTTCCAACATTTTGGTCATAATGTGACTTTGGTCAAAAGCTCCAAAAATGGTGCAGTACCAGTTTCGGCCGCTATGGGCGCTAAGAAACCCTTTATAGTACCTACACTGTTGACATCTGCCTGGTCCAAAAATGGTGCAGTGACACAGAAGATGAAGACTTCAAAGGTTTTGAATAAATAAATAAAAGCCATAAAATAAATACAGTATCTGTTTCTGTCATCATTTTAAACTGAGACACGTTTTTTACTGTAATGTCAGCTAATAAAAATATATTTTTATGTGTTTATCTTTAAAGATAAATGATGAAAGACACAAAATATAAAAAAATAATGTTCATTTATTAATGAAAAGTTCAACAAAGTCCTTCCAAACAATTTGGCAGCCAGTCCAAAATAATGTTCATTTATTAATTAAGACACATCAAACAAAATACTGTAGTTTTAATGTGATAATCTTGTCAAAAGTCCTTCCAAACAATTTGGCAGCCAGTCCATTTTGGGCAAAACACCAGCTCACGTGAGGTGCGACCTATAGGCCGGTGCGACTTATAGGCCGGTGCGACCTATACGTTGATTTTTCCATTTAATTGGGCATATTTGGCTGGTGCGACTTATACTCCGGTGCGACTTATAGGCCGACGAATACGGTAAATCAGAAAGATCTTCCATGTTTATCATTAAACTAAAACGTGTAAATGTGCTAATAATATTGTAACTGTTAAAAGATTTGCTTCAAAATAAAATCTAATCTAGAGCTTTTACGAGGGTGCTTTGACAAGTTAAAATAAGTATGACCGGTTTCTGAACAGAGTTGGTTGGACGCTTCAGTTCCTGTCTCCACCATCATTTTTGTTCACTACTGCTAATAACCCGGGGCCATCGGTGATTGTTTGCTTTGCAAAAAAGATTAAATGCTGACAATTTTGCATAAACAAAACACAGCACTTCTAGGACAAACAGAGGCACCTTTTTTTTCTGTCATACCTGTCTTGATGCAAAAACAATGCAAATAAAATTAGACTAATGTTTGTCATGAGAGGGCACAAAGTTCATGGGGATGGTTGTTCTCTGTTTGTGGAGGTGGGTCAACTTCCACAGAGCTTCAGCGATGAATATAATACAGAGTCCACAGATGGAGAGACTGAGACATGGAAACATGAAGGCAGATGAGGAGACTGTGTGTTTACAGCAAAGTTAGTGGTCCAAGCGGTCTAAGTGGCCTGGATGGCAGACCTACCACTCTACTAGCAGATAAAGCCCATGTCATTAATCACAGGCCTGTGGGATCGTCCCACTGTAGCAGAATACTGGGTCAGAAAGAGCTCCTGCTGTCAATCAGCACAGAAATGTGTGTGTGCAAGACTGAGTGGAGCAGAACTGTAAGCAGGAGAATGTGTTTTTGACGAGAATGTGTCATTTTGCCTCCAGCTACAAAAAAGGCATATAGTACTGAGGAATTAATGCATTAATGCATGCACCAGTGTGCAAGCGCTGGACGTCATTTACATAAAAACCATATGAAGTCATCCATTGGAAAGGAAAGCAGTGTTCTGCCCTATAAACTGAGGCTTGACTAAAAAATAAAGACAACACAGCAACACTAATTAAAAGGAACCAAAATACCACACAGATAGATGCACCGGGAGAACATGCCAAAAACGATAATATCCATCCATCCATCCATTTTCTTCCGCTTATCCGGGGTCGGGTCGCGGGGGTAGCAGCCTAAGTAGGGAGGCCCAGACTTCCCTCTCCCCAGCCACTTGGAGCAGCTCCTCTGGGGGAATCCCAAGGCGTTCCCAGGCCAGCCGAGAAACATAGTCCCTCCAGCGTATCCTGGGTCTTCCTCTGGGTCTCCTCCCGGTGGGACATGCCCGGAACACCTCACCAGGGAGGCGTCCAGGAGGCATCCTAACCAGATGCCCGAGCCACCTCAACTGGCTCCTCTCGATGTGGAGAAGCAGCGGCTCTACTCCGAGTCCCTCCCGGATGACTGAGCTTCTCACCCTATCTCTAAGGGAGAGTCCAGCCACCCTGCGGAGAAAACTCATTTCAGCCGCTTGTATCCGAGATCTTGTTCTTTCGGTCATAACCCAAAGCTCATGACCATAGATGAGGGTGGGAACGTAGATCGATCGGTAAATTGAGAGCTTTGCCTTTTGACTCAGCTCTCTCTTCACCACGACAGACCGGTACAGCGCCCGCTTCACTGCGGACGCTGCACCTATCCGCCTATCGATCTCACGCTCCAGTTTTCCCTCATTCGTGAACAAGATCCCGAGATACTTAAACTCCTCCACTTGGGGCAGGACCTCCTTAAAAACCTTAAGGGCTTTTAATGTCTTTTGAAACTTAGTTTGGTCTCAAATACATTGTCCTGCACAATTCCAAATTGTACTGGACATGACAAGCTATTTAAACAAGAAAAAGACCCGGTCCAAACTCTCGCACCGCTTGTACAGGGACTGAACAGCCCTTAACAACATGCCTCTAATCCCATACTCACGGAGCAGCACCCACAGGACTATAGTCGAATGCCTTCTCCAAGTCCACAAAACACATGTAGCCCAGCTGTGCAAACTTCCATGACACCTCAAGGATTCTTAAAGACCTTAAAAACGATAATAACCACTGAAATATGGGACATGTGCTGGACTAAAGATTATTACTCAAAGTTTAACCAGTGTTGGACCAAGAGCTAAAGTTGTTGAGTTAATTCAAAATCATCACTGCTCATTAAGGATGGCCCGATCCAAAAAGGCAACTTGAGGTAAGTTTTATTAATGTTGGATAAGTTTCAAAGTTACAATTAAATGCTGCTAACACAAAAGGTGTTTTATTTTATTCCTAGCTTTAAAGTGGATATTAAAGTGATTAATTTAAGTGATTGTTCATTTAAAGTTATTTCATATATTCTTTTAAATAAGGGGGCAATATAAGATTTTTTTTTCTTTCTGCATTATTTTCATTCAATGTTTTCTTTTTGATGAATTTGTTTTATTTTGTCTCTTTTAAATGAATGAATAAAGGAATTAAATAAATAGCTTTACATCTGCTAAGTTCATGGCGTAAACCAACACAGAAAAGTTCCTGTTTTTAGAATTTTACATTGCTTTATAATGTAGCTGTTTATGTTTGTTTTTTTTATACAGTTTTCTTGTCATTTTTAATTAATATGCTTTTTTATGATTGTCTCCTGTTTTACTGATAAATATATCCTGGAGGGTAAACTTTATCTTGGCTGCAAGTTTCAAGATGCAAAATCCTTCTTTTTCTACAGCTGATAGCTGTTGGTCATTAATTATGATGAAGTTTAGCAACTTCTCTGTGAACATTTGAGCTCAGGGGCTTCAACGATTTGTTTTTCTTGTTCAATCCGGGGCGGGCGCTCTGATTTCGGTCAGCCGCTCTCAGCCTGTGTCCCTCCTCTGAGACGGGCAGACAGAGCAGGTCAGACTGGATGCGGCTGGCCAGGGTCGGGATGCCTGTGTTTCGGTTCAGCGAGAGTGGCGTCCCGCTGAAGCCCCGGAGCTCGAATGTCCAACATAAAACTAACTTGACCGTGGTTTAATGTGGCGCTATGGCTCTGCAGACATTGCACGTTGCTGTCTTGCGGTGTTTAGTGTAAAATACTTCCACACTGCGGACATGTTACGATGAAAAGTTGGCTAGCTGTTAGCTACAGCGCTGCTCACTCAGTCCTCACGCTGTAGCTGGCTGCAAACTATGAAACGGATTTCCTGAATGTGAGGCGGCTCTTATTACTGTACTCTGGGTTCATGAGACACACCTCCGTTCAGGAAATCCATTCCATAGTTTGAAACCAACGTGTATCATGGATCGGAAATATCGGCAGGCTGGATTAAAAAAATCTGATACGTAAATTGTGCTGGTATCGGAGGCTGATACCGATACTGGATCGGCCCCATACTGCTTATACAAGATTAAATCGTGAAAAATTAAGTCTGTCGTTCTGCACATCTCCCACCACAAAGCCAGTTGTAACAGAGTTTAAAACTAACATCACCGTCTATTGAAAAATTATTAAGGTTTAGCCCCGTTGGTCAAATCTTAAAAGTAACATTATTCAAGACCACTTACAGGTACCAGTACATTAAAAAAAAAATTTTTTTTTGAATATCGTGAAAAAGTTGAAAATTTTTGTCAGTCGTTTCAGAAAGTGAAACTCATTTATTACATAATTCATTACACATAGAGTGAAATATTTCAAGCCTTTATTTATTGTAATTTTATGATTATGGTTTACAAATAATGATAAAACCAAAACTCAGTGTCTCAGAAAATGAGAATATTCCACAGCCAGCTTCTGGTACATTTGTCAGAGTGGGAAGGAGCCAAGTCCTGCTGGAAAATGAAATCGGCATCTCCATAAAGCTCATCAGCAGAAAGAAATATGAAGTGTCTAAAATGTCCTGCTGGATGCTACGTTGACTGTGGACTTCAGGAAACACAGTGGACCAACACCAGCAGAGGACATGACACCAAACCATCAGCAACTAACTTCACTGTGGACTTCAAGCAACATGGATTCTGGGCCTCGCCCCTCTTCCGCTAGACTCTGGGACCTTGATTTCCAAATTACATGAACATCTACTTTCATCTGAAAAGAGGACATTGGACCTCTGTGCAACAGTCTAGTTCTTTGTCTTTTCAGCCAAGTAAGACACATCTGATGCTTCTGGTTCAGGAGTGGCTCGACTTGAGGAATGAGACGTTTGTAGCTCACGTCCAGGAGTTAATCTGCTGATCAGGGTGTGACACCAAGAGTTTACAATATTGAACCTCTTCACAATATTCTAATTTAATGAGACACTGAGTTTTGGTTTTTCTTTTTTTTTGTAAGCCAAATTAATCAAAAGTAGAAAGAAAGAAAGAAAGAAAGAAAGAAAGAAAGAAAGAAAGAAAGAAAGAAAGAAAGAAAGAAAGAAAGAAAGAAATATTTCACTCTTTGTGTAATGAATCTTTATAATATTTGAGTTTCACTTTCTGAAATGATTGACAATAAAAATCTAACTTTTTCCACGATATTCTAATTTTTTGAGATGCACCTGTACAGCATGTGGCAAACCCTGACTAAAAGAGGCAGTCCTTTGGTTAGGATGTAATATTGTAACAAGCTAAAACACGCTGACATCTTTGACATCCACTTACTTTACTTTACTTTCACAATCCCGGTACTTGGTAAATAGGAAACTTTCCCTCTTTCTATACACCAGGCACAACATCTGACTTACAAAGTAATTAATTTTAATGTCACCAACAACAACCTGAACATAAACGCCAACCGAGCCCAACCCTAAACAAAAAACAAACAAACAAAAAACAACAGGCACAACCCATCTGAACAACCTAAAAAAAGTCCATCCATTACTGTCCCAAGATTACCCAGAAGACCCTGCGGCTCAGATGCATTCAAGTACAACATGTCGTTTTTTTTTTTTAAATCACTCTGAAATTTAACAGTAACCCACAGAACTTCTGTTTCTGTTAAACTTGATCATGTAATAAAACAAAAATACAACAATACTATTGAAAAGTATCAATAGAAACCTAAATGTTACAAAGGAAGTTTAACCTTCATTTTTAGAGCAACGACAATTTCAGTGTGGATTTTTAAATTTACATGTTGCAATTGAATGCATCACAAATCTTCACATGGTCACAAAAATCAAAAATCAAAAATAAAAAGGTTTGCATGCATCAGGGCCTTCCTGAAGGCTCAGAACCCCATGTTTTGGTCCCACCCACTTTACATTAAGACAGTGATTGGTTAATTTTCCTGTCAGTTAATAAACTCAGCTGAACATTCTTTCCTGACAAAGAAGTTCTAATCATAGGCAAATAACTAACATGTTTCTGACTGTGACAAAAATGCAAAACAGTCTGATTAGATAACAGTGTTTTCAGAAATTAAAAAGGTTCTTGCTCAACAGCAAAGTACTTCACAGAAAATTAGAAAAACAATAAAAAAATATGAACAATTACATTGAAAATATATTTCATATTAAATATTTATTTTCTTCTTTCGGCTGCTCCCTTCTTCAGGGGTCGCTACAGCAAACTACCTCACATGAAGACTTGGCAACTGTTTTTACACCGGATGCCCTTCCTGACACAACCATAGACCACCAAACTACCACAGTCCTCTGTATGAAGAAGAGAGCTGCCATCTAGGGCACCCGGGGGAGCAGATGGTGGAGGATAAGGGCCTTGCTCATAGGCCCAGAGTGAGGTAAATGAGGGTGGAGGCAGGTGTGGGTATTTCACCATTACCACCCACATTCTGATGTTGTCATTCCGGGGAGTTGAACTGGTGACCTTTCGATCACAGGCCCTCCTTCTCTAACCTCTGTGCCACTACTCCCCTTTTTCATGTAAAATAAAAAAGTTATAAATGTAACATTTCATGTGCTGAATTGTTTGGCCTTCTCTGAAGGTGCTGAAGGCCCTGAGAGTTACTCATTGCAGTATTAACATATCTTTGTTAGTGGCTCAAAGTATGTGTTGGAGATGAGTCGACTAGCAGCTAATTGCTCAGAGTTTCGACACAATCAGTGCACTGGTTCATGACATATTTTGCTAAAACCCTTGCATTCAGACAACCTGCAGCACCCAACCTTTATTTATACAGGCTAGCCTCATTGAGCCACGAGGACTCATTTACAAGAGGAACCTTATACAGGTAGTCCCCGATTTACGAGCGCTCTGATCTGCGAGGTTCCAGACTTACGAGCTGCACATTTTTGGAAAAAACGAAAAAAATACCGAGTTTTCATGTGTTTTTTCACTTCAGTTAGCAAGTTAAGCATATAAACACACGTTTCCGATCATTTTTATGCACTCAAAAGTAGTTTTTAGATGAAAATAGAGTGTTTTTAGGTGCGCTAGCGAAAACCGTTCCAATTTACGAGCGGATTTCCGGATTTACGAGCGAAATGGCGGCCGTTCCAAATTACGAGATTTCCGGTTTACGAGCGCCTCGTTGTAACGGATCTCGCTCGTAAATCGGGGACTACCTGTATATATATATATATATATATATATATATATATATATATATATATATATATATATATATATATATATATATATATATATATATATATATATATATATAATATATATATATATATATATATATATATATATATATATATATATATATATATATATATATATATATATATATATATATATATATATATATATATATATATATATATATATATATATATATATATATATATATACACCCAACCCCCGACCTACGACTCCACCGACCTACGAACGACGGGACCTACGAACGAGCCAAAGTAGAAGAATGCCATCGACGTACGGCGGAAAATACGTGACCTACGAACGAACCAAGTCAAAATATGTAATCGAGCTACGGCAGACTGGATGCACGACCTACGAACGAGCCCCATTACAAGTATATAATCGAGCTACGGCGTAACTGCGTCACATACGGCAATCGGCGAGGTGGGGGAGGGGATTGCCTTTTGCCTTGGCTGTTGTTTGTTGGGCATGGGCATGACACTGCGCATGACAGTGGAAAAGTACCGCCAGCGAGATGTGAGTCCCTGAATTGCTGCTGTTCTGATGTTAAATGCTGCACTTTGAGAATGTTCATGTGTGATTGTTGACATCATTTTGCTGATGGATGGATGGATAGATGGATGCATGTGGTTTTATGCAGATTTGCTGCTGTTGACATCATTTTGCTGATGTGAGTCCCTGATTTGCTGCTGTTCTGATGTTGAAAGCTGCACTTTGAGAAGTGTTCATGTGTGATTGTTTACATCATTTTGCTGATGTGAGTCCCTGATTTGCTGCTGTTCTGATGTTAAAAGCTGCACTTTGAGAAGTGTTCATGTGTGATTGTTTACATCATTTTGCTGATGTGAGTCCCTGCTGATTTCCTGCAGTTCTGATGTGAAGTTATAGTTACTGTGTGTGTTTATGGATGAATGTGTGGTGTAATGTGTTAGCTAAGTGTTTGTAAATAAAGTTCTGTGCATGTTTATGGCCCAGTATGTCAGTCTCATGCGGTTAAATGTGTGCGCGGCGGTCCGTTAGCGGTATTTCCGCGACCTACGAACGGAATAAGGACCTACGAACGGGACGCTATTTTCACCCCCTAGCTACGGCAGAATCGAGCTGCGAACGGTTCTTAGGTCCCAAACTCGTTCGTAGGTCGGGGGTTCCCTGTATATATATATATATATATATATATATATATATATATATATATATATATATATATATATATATATATATATATATATATACAGTGGTGGGCAACGCTAATCCAAAAATTAGTTCCGCTATTTCTAAAGCACTAATTAATTTATTTAGGTCCGCAATTTCAAAAGCACTAATGTCTTATGAAAATTAGGGGAAGCTAATTCTAATCCGCTAATTAAATTCAACAATTGGTAGCAGCAAGTTATGCAATATTTGCACTACACTGCCAACTAGCGGTGCATGAACTGTTATACAGTAAGTTGTTTGAGTTTCAGAGTATTTAGTTTGGTTCTCTTCAACAGGTTTGACAAGGACAAAATGTACCCATTCCAAAGTCTGTTAGCTAAACTGCTGACATATTTGGCTGTTTTTTTTTTCTTCTTTTGTTACTTTTAGTACCACTAGATCGCATGTGTCAAACTCAAGGCCCGTGGGCCAAATCCGGCCTACCATAACCGTTTCTGTGGCTCTCTACACCCTAGAACTTCAAGATAACAGTTGTAAGCATGTTGCTCTCAGGTGATGGGTCCCCATCCCTACACTCCCTGGTCTCTCTGTTAATTGTCTTGCTTATCTCCTCCATTTTGTTGTCCAGGTGTTTGTGATTGTCATGCTGTGTGTTCATGTACCTGTATATAAAGTCAGGGATTTTTTAATTGATAAAGCTCTGTATATGTTGTATAACACAATCATTGTTCCACATTTAATCTATTGTATTGAGGTTTGGGGAAAAGCGTGCAAAACAATTACAAAGCCTGTTTTTATTTTACAAAAGAGAGCTGTAAGAGTAATCACCAGAAAACATTTCAGTCACCCATCAAACACCTTGTTTCTTCAGCTAAATTTATTGAAATTCCAGGAATTGGTAGAATATAGTATTTTATCAGTTATGTATAGGGCTCATAATAACACATTACCTTTAAATATCCAAAGAAATTTAGACAAAGTTATTACAATCTTAAAGGGACAGATATTCATCAAACCACAATTCAGAACCAGCTTAAAGGGACGGTCTACCTCAATTCAGGGAGTTGGATTGTGGAATGTTCTGGAGAGTGATGTTAAAAATGCAAAATCAATTCATTCATTCATTCATTCAACCTTTATTTATACAGGCTAGCCTCGTTGAGTCACGGGGACTCATTTACAAGAGGGACCTGTCTCACTCACACCAAACCTAGGGTCAATTTAGAGTCACCAATCAGCCTAACAAGCATGTTTTTTGGTCTGTGGGAGGAAACCGGAGTACCCGGAGGAAACCCACGCATGCACGGGGAGAACATGCAAACTCCACCCAGAAAGGCCCCGGACCGGGATTTGAACCGGCAACCTTCTCGCTGAGAGGCAGCAGCTCTACCAGTTGTGCCACCGTGCTGCCCAATGTATACATTTAAGAAAAAGGTCAAAAAGGACTTGCTCAAAAACTATATATGATGTAGCTTAGTGTGTTTGTGTATTACAGTTAGAAAAATTAAGTAGAGTTATTCATTTTGTGATGTAGTTTGAAGGTTATCATTGGTTGAACAAACTGTGAAATAAGGGGCAGATATAATAAGATTTCATCTTCTTTCTGCTCCTTTCATTTTATCCTACTTGTATTCTTGTATCTGATGAAACTGTTTTGTATTGTTCTTTTAAAATGAATGAATAAACATCAAATCAAATCAAATCAACGGCCCAGTCAGAGTCCAGAACCTGAACCTGAAACCTTCAGAGAGCTGAGCAGAAACCTCAAAGAACTGAAGCAACAATGGAAAGAAGAGTGGGTCAGAACTCCTCC
Organism: Garcialebias charrua; assembly: GCA_038048925.1. NCBI lineage: Eukaryota > Metazoa > Chordata > Actinopteri > Cyprinodontiformes > Rivulidae > Garcialebias > Garcialebias charrua. The sequence continues at coordinate 34,512 of JBBPBX010030813.1, forward strand.
AGAACCAGGAGAGAGACTGATGAAGTCCTGCAGAGAACCACAGAGGATTCTGCTGCTGAGGTTCTGTTGGGTCAGAGGCACAAGCTGAGGTTAAATTTTAATGATTTTAGAACTTGTTAAAGATCATCCATCCAGCCATCCAGCTAACTGTCTATCCATCCATCCATTCAGCTAAAAGTCTATTCATCCTTGTATCTGATGAAACTGTTTTGTATTGTTCTTTTAAAATGAATGAATGAACATCAAATCAAATCAAAAATAAGTCTGTATCTCTGTGTTTATCATTGTCCTGGCATTGTCTCCTGTTGCCTCTGTCTCCTGAGTTCCTTGTGATTCCCTGAGTATGTAAGTTTGCTGCCCTGTCTATTTTATGTTCTTAATTTCTGTGGCCGTCGCGGACGCCATTTTGAAGAGTCCTA
>JBBPBX010030814.1:0-18158 GCA_038048925.1 Garcialebias charrua
TTCAACGCTCACGTGGGCAATGACAGTGAGACCTGGAGGGGTGTGGTTGGGAGGAACGGCCCCCCTGATCTGAACCCGAGCGGTGTTCTGTTGTTGGACTTCTGTGCTCGTCATGGATTGTCCATAACGAACACCATGTTTAAGCATAAGGGTGTCCATATGTGCTCTTGGCACCAGGACACCCTAGGTCGCAGTTCGATGATCGACTTTGTTGTCGTCTCATCTGATCTGCGGCCGCATGTCCTGGACACTCGGGTGAAGAGAGGGGCGGAGCTGTCAACTGACCACTACCTGGTGGTGAGTTGGCTCCGATGGTGGGGGAGGATGCCGGTCAGACCTGGCAGACCCAAACGTATTGTGAGGGTCTGCTGGGAACGTCTGGCAGAGTCTCCCGTAAGACGGAGCTTTAACTCCCACCTCCGGGAGAGCTTTGAACACGTTCCGAGGGAGGCGGGGGACATTGAGCCCGAGTGGGCCATGTTTCGCGCCTCTATTGTCGAGGCAGCTTATCGGAGTTGTGGCCGCAAGGTTGTTGGTGCCTGTCGTGGTGGCAACCCTCGAACCCGGTGGTGGACACCGGCGGTGAGGGATGCTGTCAAGCTGAAGAAGGAGTCCTATTGGGCCTTTTTGGCCTGTGGGACCCCGGAAGCAGCAGATAGGTACCGGCAGTCCAAGCGGCATGCGGCTCGGGTGGTTGCTGAGGCAAAAACTCGGGCGTGGGAGGAGTTCGGAGAGGCCATGGAGAATGACTTCCGTACGGCTTCGAGGCGATTCTGGTCCACCATCCGGCGTCTCAGGGGGGGAAAGCGGTACGCGACCAACACCATTTATGGTGGGGATGGCGTGCTGTTGACCTCAACTCGGGATGTTGTGAGTCGGTGGGCGGAATACTTCGAAGACCTCCTCAATCCTACTGGCACGTCTTCCACTGAGGAAGCGGAGCCTGGGGACTTTGGGTCGGGCTCTCCAATCTCTGGTGCTGAGGTCGCCGAGGTGGTTAAAAAGCTCCGCGGTGGCAAGGCTCCGGGGGTGGATGAGATTCGTCCTGAGTTCCTTAGGGCTCTGGATGTTGTGGGGTTGTGTTGGCTTACGCGACTCTGCAATATCGCGTGGACATCGGGGGCAGTTCCCTTGGATTGGCAGACTGGGGTGGTGGTTCCCCTATTCAAAAAGGGGGACCGTAGGGTGTGTTCCAACTATAGGGGGATCACACTCTTAAGCCTCCCTGGTAAGGTCTATTCAGGGGTTCTGGAGAGGAGGGTCCGTCGGATAGTCGAACCTCGGATTCAGGAGGAGCAATGTGGTTTTCGTCCTGGTCGTGGAACACTAGACCAGCTCTACACCCTCAACAGGGTCCTGGAGGGTGCGTGGGAGTTTGCCCAACCAGTTTACATGTGCTTTGTGGACTTGGAAAAGGCATTCGACCGCGTCCCTCGGGGGGTTCTGTGGGGGTACTCCGGGAGTATGGGGTACCAGGCCCTTTGATATGGGCTGTTAGGTCCCTGTACGACCGGTGTCAGAGCTTGGTCCGCATCGCCGGCAGTAAGTCAGGCTCGTTTCCAGTGAGAGTTGGACTCCGCCATTTGTCACTGATTCTGTTCATAACTTTTATGGACAGAATTTCTAGGCGCAGCCAAGGTGTTGAGAGGATCCGGTTTTGGTGGCCTTAGAATCTCTTCTCAGTTTTTTGCAGATGATGTGGTCCTATTGGCTTCATCAGGTCGTGATCTACAGCTTTCGCTGGAGCGGTTTGCAGCTGAATGTGATACGGCCGGGATGAGGATCAGTTCCTCCAAATCCGAGGCCATGGTCTTGAGCCGGAAAAGGGTAGCATGCCCTCTCCGGGTCGGGGAGGAGGTCCTGCCCCAAGTGGAGGAGTTTAAGTATCTCGGGGTCTTGTTCACGAATGAGGGAAAACTGGAGCGTGAGATCGATAGGCGGATAGGTGCAGCGTCCGCAGTGAAGCGGGCGCTGTACCGGTCTGTCGTGGTGAAGAGAGAGCTGAGTCAAAAGGCAAAGCTCTCAATTTACCGATCGATCTATGTTCCTACCCTCATCTATGGTCATGAGCTCTGGGTTATGACCGAAAGAACGAGATCTCGGATACAAGCGGCTGAAATGAGTTTTCTCCGCAGGGTGTCTGGACTCTCCCTTAGAGATAGGGTGAGAAGCTCAGTCATCCGGGAGGGACTCGGAGTAGAGCCGCTGCTTCTCCACATCGAGAGGAGCCAGTTGAGGTGGCTCGGGCATCTGGTTAGGATGCCTCCTGGACGCCTCCCTGGTGAGGTGTTCCGGGCATGTCCCACCGGGAGGAGACCCAGAGGAAGACCCAGGACACGCTGGAGGGACTATGTTTCTCGGCTGGCCTGGGAACGCCTTGGGATTCCCCCAGAGGAGCTGCTCCAAGTGGCTGGGGAGAGGGAAGTCTGGGCCTCCCTACTTAGGCTGCTACCCCCGCGACCCGACCCCGGATAAGCGGAAGAAAATGGATGGATGGATGGATGTACCTCTGATGATCTCATTCCTGATCTTATCCATCCTTGTCACTCCTAAGGAGAACCTCAGCATCTTCATTTCTGCCACTTCCAGTTCTTTCTCCTGTCTTTTTGTCAATGCCACTGCCTCCAGACCATACATACGTATATATCAGTGTTCACAAACTATCCACATGTTGAACAACTGGGAGATAAAGTTGGAGAGACCAGACTGAGATGGTTTGGACATGTCCAGAGGAGGGACAGTGGGTATATTGGTAGAAGAATGTAAGAAATGCAGCTGCCAGGAAAAAGACAAAGAGGAGATGGAGGAGGATGACTCGCTGTGGAGACCCCTGAAGAGGGAAAAGCTACAAGAAGAAGAAAAAAAAGATCATTTCTGTGAGGCCCAAGGCTGAAACTGTAGAATACCTTCATGTATTTAATAAAACATCCCCATGTAAACAGGACTACAATGTGAACAAACATCGGTGTTAGCTCTGTGTAAGAAAAAATATCTTCCTTAGCTGCACAGGCTAAAATTCATTTTTGCAGACAATAAATTATACTGCACATATACGCTACATCCTGATACAAGTCGTTCCGAAGGGACATAACTTTAAAAATATCTAAATTCATTTTTGTAAAACAGGAATGTGGATATTATAAAATGGTCCCAAGTGAGAAGCAAAACACGTTGAGAGGACGTTGCCAAAAATGTCTTTTTCAGCATTTCAGTAATTAGCTTTAAATAATTCAACACGAGTCAGAGGAATGTAGAAAATTAAAGATGAAAGAAAAAGATGAAAGCTCGTGTGTCTGCAATAAATGGAGCAGAATGTGTAAAAAAAATAAAGCACAGGTTGTTTGGCACACTGACACGCTATGCTTCCCTTTAAAGCTCTGCTGTTCCGATTCGGTTATCTCCTGTGAACCAACCTGCAGCCATAAACGTCCAACACACACACACACACGAGCGCTGACGTTGTCATTAGAAGAACAGAAAAAGAAACGGGATCAGACTGAATGACTGTAGCCACACAGACAGCCCCTCCACACGAGGCGACCCCAACTGAAGCAGAGGTAATTTGATTATGTAGCAGCTGTCACAGATGGCCTTCACTGCCATGCTTTATGAGTCTCTGCACACACAGTAAGGGTCACAGAAGCACAAACAAGCATGTGTCCAATGGCATACTGAGCATACACCTTCATTTAAATACATTAAAAACAGTCAGGGCACCATCAGTCCACAGTCAGAATATAAAATATTACAATTTCAGAAGATGTTATGAAGTTGCTGGACAAATTACAGCTAATTTGGTATTTGTACAACCTCAAGTTTTGATCGCCAATGTTATTTTATTTTTATTCTTGTTCTTGTGATGTATTTTACGTGTATGACTAACGAGTAATCCAAGTGACTGTTAGTTACCGTAGCTAAAAGATTTCCCAGAGCATATACAGGTAGTCCTCAACTTACGACGGTCTCGAGTTATGACGTTTCGTGGTTACGACACGCATCTCCATAAACAAAAACAACAACAACAACAACAACAACAACAACAACAACAACAACAACAACAAAAAGATATATACATATTGTATTTTGAAAATTTTATTTTGAAAAGCCGAGTTACGCAGTTTCCGGTTTCCGGTTTTACGTTCTAAACGTAGCGGCGGAGAAATACTGCCCTGTACTCTCTAAAAAAGCTATGTCTGGTCCTCTGGACATTCAAAAAACAAAACAAAACTTGTTGGAGCAAGCTGGACAGGCAGCAGCTGTGGAAAAGTAGCTGTTTTATGGACGGCGGTTGTACGACGTAAACGAATGGAGAATCCAGAGGAGGGACGGAGAAAATGGCTTCACCAGCATTCCAGAGTAGGAAATTAATTCTTTTTTTCCTTTATTATGGCTCTGAAATGTATGTGTTTTGAGAATTATGTAGGGTACTGTGTTAGGATAGGCTAAGTGCTTGGTAAAATACAGTACTGTACGTATAAGGTGAAGTATTTACGTATGTTCCGACTTACGTCGAAATTCGAGTTACGACGCAGCGCAAGAACGGATCTCCGTCGTAAGTCGAGGACTACCTGTATACAGTATGGTTGTATTATGCCATTTTCTGTGGCATTAGATTTTGCATTAAATCCTGAAGGGCTTGTGACATCAGATTTTTGTGTTCAATAGCATTTTTGGAAAGTTAACAACTAACTGTTTTTTAATATAAAATCATGCTTCTGAGGTGACCAGTTGTTGATAGATTCACGTGTGCAGCAACAGGAAGTGATGACAAAGGGGAAAGGCTGCGTGCAAACAGGGCATTGCTCCAATGATTAACAACACAGACAGCCGAGAAGAAGCTGATGTTTCTTTACCTCTACCAACTGTGCCACCGTGCTGCTACATTCAAGTCAAAAAAAGAAAAAAAAAAGAACTGTCGATATTAACCACCTACAATTACAATTTGAATATCAAAAGAAATAAGATAACATGAAAATAAATCATTTCAATTAATGTTCAGGCAGCCAGAAAATTTAACTTCTATTGTCCACAAATGAAAAGAATACATTTCTGGACAATAAAAAACAAACTACCAGCAGGAAATTGAATGCGCAAATCAGGCAGAAGCTCAATAGTTGCAACTTGTTCCAAATCCTCTGAACACTGATTGCACATTACAGACAATTGTAACAGACCTAGACAGAACTTTGTCAATAAGGAGGAAACAGACTGGAGGACGCACACAATCACACACACACGCAACAAGGCAAAGTCATCAGGTCGTTTCTTCTCAGGCCATTTTCATTTCTCATCATTTCTGTAACAAATTTTATGAGAAAAAAAATGAAACTGGACCTGTCTGTCAGAGATCTAAAAAAGCTAAGTCTGGTCCTCTGGACACTCAAAAAACAAAACAAAACAAAGCAAAAAAATTGTAGAAACGTTTCGTCTTTCGTCCGAAAGACTTCCTCAGTCTGAGCTGCTGTGTTCAGCTCAGTCTTATAAATAGCACCCTCTCACAGTGGATCAACCAGTTGGCTGATGACAGCCTGAAACCAGCTGCTCACATGATCAAGGAGGACCATCAGCCTAACGATGGATCGTTAGCACCCTGATGGTTGTTTGCTATTCACAGAGGGCTGAGGCCCTGTTTACACGGACACGGTGGGGGGAAACGGAGGTTTGGGGTATGTTAATTAGAGGAAAAAGATTTGCATTGACACGGGCGAATTCTATGGATATGACCCCCCCTTCCCCTCATGAATTCACTGTAGTTACCATGCCGGGCCATTAGATGGCGCTGTGAATTTTTTAACCTTCACTATTGCGCATGCGTGCTGCGTCAGTCTGTTTTCCTCTCTGGCTAAAAGTTCAGCTAACAACAAATTGTTGTCAACAAGTTAACAACAAGTTAAAGCTGGATTTTGGATAAGAGTCGACAGACTTGACACCAAGTGGGACTTGCTTCACCTAACAAGCTGAACACCAGTTGCTGAGCGGACCTGAACCGAGTCAACATGTCGCACTTTAGTCCATGAGAATCAGCTGATTTACAGCAGCGCTACAAGGTAAACAATGTTCTTAATAATGTTTCCTTGTGTTAACTTTGATCACAGAACAACCAACTGAGGTTTTATTTTTAATTTTTTTTCCTGCGAGGTCAAAGCTCTCGTTCCACGAAGCGGACCGGTGCCGGTTCGGATGTGGGTCCTGTGTCCACCAGGATGAAAACAACAGTCCAGTTCATTAAAGTTCGGTTAACGTGTTTTTAAAAGTGTTCAATTTATTTCTCAGTGTTTGTGATATACAGTTTGTGGTGTTGAATAAATAAATAAATAAAAAATCAACCTGGTGTCTTCATTTTCAACATGCAGCATGTTAGGCATGACGTAATGAGTCCAGATAGATTAATTTAGCTAAGATAAATTTAAATATCTCCCACGCTAACATAAATACTGTTTATTATTGTTAAACTGTTATTATATAGCACATTTAGTATGTTATAGTGCAGCGTGACACGTGAAATGTCCGACTGCCTCGTTAACAGCGACAACTGGATCCAGGCAGCTGGCTCTCTTCCAACACAGATGCAGGTAAGGTGTAGAATAATTAAATATGAGAATCAAAATATATTCCATCAGCTGTAGTTCAGAAAGTGGTGCGTGTCCAGTCCACCGCCATTGTTAAAATGCCGGCTGTCGCGCGTGCGTGCTGCGTGCATGTGTTCAAACAAAAGCTCCGCGGGAGATGTTTACATTATCAACGGGGGGGTCAGCGAAAAACCTCCACCCTGAGCGGTGGGTCAGAAAACCATCGGATTCAAAGAGGGGGGCTAGTGGACTCGTGTAAACGATCAGTACAAACGCAGAGAGAAAGGAGCGGTTCCACTCAAAATACGTGCAGTGTAAACGGGGCCTGAGTGATAATAACAGCATTGTAAGTGGGGGACAGTTGAACCCGGAGGCCTCCACCTCTGTTTAATGATGGACGGTTTCTTTTCACAAAGATGGCCTCCTTTACTCCTCTCTCAAACCATTGTTCCTCTCTATCAAGGATGTGAACATCTTCATCCCTGAAAGAGTGACCGCTGGCCTGGAGATGAGTGTAGACCGCAGAGTCCTGACCTGATGATGTTGATCTTCTGTGCTGGGCCATCCTTTTGGCCAGTGGCTGTTTAGTTTCCCCGATGTAAGACTGATCACAGCCCTCCTGACACTGAACAGCATACACAATATTACGGTACTCTGTTTTTGCCGGGGGACTGGATCTTTGGGATGAACCAGTCTGTCAGAGAGTCGTGCTCGCACCAGCAGCACGGCTTTCCTTGTGAAAGAGATGAAAACACATCTGATGACAGATGAGTCAGGGTGACAGTCGCTCGGTCGGTCAGAAGATAACAGGTCAATCAGTCAGTCAGGAATTTAGTAGGTCACTCGGTTAATTAGTGACTCAGTCAACTGGACATGTGGCTGTGTTATTTAATAAGCAGGCCAGCCAGCCAGCCAGTCAGTAAGTCTTTATCTGAGTCAGTCAATTAGACATCCAGCCAGACGGTCAATATGTTAATCAGTGACTGCTGTCAGTCAGCCAGTCAACATGATGATGATGAGCCAGCAGCTTATGAAGGGTTATGACAGCAGCGTCTCATCCAGATGTTTCTGCTCATTTTCTACACTGTGACAACATGCTAATAAAACAAATCTGTCAACAGACGGATCATCACCTTTTCAGTGATGCTAAGTTTACAGGGAAAGAAGGGAAAGAAGGAAAGGTTGGCCCTCTTTAGAGATAAAAGTCACCGTATCCCCGAAGAAACACCCGCTGGCCGTTCTAACGGATCAAAAATTAGCAAGCCGTTGGAAACTGTTCTCTCTTGTCTAGTGTTGTGTTTTGACGAGGGGGTGGGGTGGAACACACTGCATAATGGTGAGAACGAGAGAGCGAGAGAAAAGAGAGCGGCTCTGCGAGGGCTTTTCTGATCACATCCACAGAGCACATCAAAAATCAGAGGCAAAAAATGTTCGCTTTCATCGTCTGAGAGTCGTTTGCTGAGGGGAATTGCACTTCGCCGTTGTCTTTGAACAGTTCCGTGCGTGCGTGAGCATTGGTGAACGTGTCAGCGGCGTGTGCATTTAAGATGACACGGGAGGTGGTCGTGCTTACAAAAAGAGTGGCATATGGTGCCTTGCTTTTTGGCAATCACAAGTGACAAGTGAGCAGGGGAATCACTAGCAAAGGTGCGGTGTGTTGCAGGGTTGGGGGTAGCAATGGGAGGGCTTTGCTTAACAGTCTCATCTGCGGGTGTGTGTGTGTGCACTTGCGTGGGTGTGTATGTACTCCCGGCCTTAGGCGATACAGTGTTGCTTTATGTAGATGAATGTGGAACAAGTCTCGCCATTTAGCTGCGTTATATAAACACATTATAACAATACTGAGCAGGAGCTCAGCGCAGAGCGGCTGCAAACGCAATGTCAACAGTTGCCTCGGGGCCCATTTTTCCTTTCTAATGTATTCAGATTGCAAGATGAAAATGTTTCACCAAGTCCCACCAACCCCCTCCACCCACCATTACCACCCTCACACACAAACACCCTCCTTCTTCCAGTGCTAATTGCGAGCACTATAAGGCAGCGGGACAGCTTTTTTCCACTTTATTGGCTAGCTGGTGTCTTCTACTTTAACAAATGGTTGATTTAAATACACTTTGGCCTCACCCAGCTGGTTCACAGTTTTACTTTATTATTGGTTTGTCTAATTAGGATTTATGCTATTTCCAGTAAGTCTCTCAACATATTATTAAAATAAAACGATTTTTTTTTAAATGTAATAATAATGATAAGATTCATTTTATTTAAAAGCGCCTTTCAGGACACCCAAGGACACTTCCCATAAAGAAACATATCACAGAGATTGTGTAAAAACAAACAAACAAACACAGTTCAAACATCAGCAGGAACAAATTGAAATACAAAATAAATAAAGAATATAAAATACAAAATAATATAAAATACATTTAGTAAAGTTAATGATAAGCGAGTCTAAAGAGATGTGTTTTCAGAGCAGTCTTGAACAGAGAAAGGGAGGTGGTGTTTCGAAGGTCTGGCGGTAGAGCGTTCCAGAGGTGAGGGGCAGAGCAGGTGAAGGCCCTGCTCCCCATGGTGGAGAGGCGGGCAGAGGGTACATGGAGATGTAGTGAAGAGGAGGATCTGAGAGAGCGTGATGGGATGGAGATTTGTAGGAGGTCAGATAGATAAGGAGGGGCAAGGTTGTGGATAGATTTGAACGTGAGAAGTAGAATTTTGAATGGTAAATGGTAAATGGAGCTTACTTATATAGCACTTTCCAGCCCCCTTTGAGGGGCCCCAAAGCGCTTCACAGTACCAACCATCCACCCATTCATACACACATTCATACACCGGTAGTGGTAGACTGCCTTGCAAGGCGCTGCCTGTCCTACCGGGAGCATTTCGGGGTTAAGTGTCTTGCCCAGGGACACAATGAGGTATGCCGTGACCGGGGATCGAACCCGAGACCTTCTGGTCCTGAGCCGGCTGCCCTGCCTCTACACCATCTCGGCCCCTGAAGACAATGCTTGATTTAACCGGGAGCCAGTGGAGCTGCTGCAGGACAGGAGTGATGTGGTTATAGTAGGAGGTTTGAGTGATGACACGGGCAGCTGAGTTCTGGACCATCTGTAACTTGTGGAGAGATTTGTTGGGGAGGCCGTAGAGAAGGGAGTTGCAGTAATCGATACGGGAAGTCACAAGACTGTGCACCAGGATGGCTGTGGAGCGGGGTGTGAGAGAAGGACGGAGACGGTTAATATTACGGAGGTGGAAATAGGCAGACCGAGTAATATTGTTGATGTGTGAAGTGAAGGAGAGAGTGGTGTCGAGGATGACACCGAGGCTCTTGACCTGAGGGGAGGGGGATAGCAGAGAGTTGTTAAGGGGGACGAGAAGATGTTCTGATTTTGAAATAGAGTTTTTGGTACCAACAAGAATGATTTCTGTTTTGTTACTGTTTAGTTGAAATGTAGCACAGTACTTTGTAGGTAAAGATGGGTTTAACATGGATTTTAAATAACTTTCTTTTAATTCTTCAGGCTTACAAAGCAATTTGTTTTCAGAAACAACACAATGGTGTGAAGGAATGTTACACCAGCTTATAATAAACCTCTACTCTTTAGCATGACACTGTTAGCATAGTTGTTGAACAATATTCACATTACAAAGAAAATGTTTGTGTGCGCTGAGCATAAGTAAGCTGTGCTTTGGCTGATAGTGCTTAAGCTGCAAATGTTTCACTTTGCTTGATTAGTGCATCTCTTTGGTCCAAACATTTATTCAACTCCAAGCGGATGGATCTGTGCTCAGCATCAGACACAATGTATTTATGTTCAGCACACAAACATTTATGTAGTAACATGAACATGGTTGGGCTGAGAAAACTACGCCAAATTAAACAAATATATCATACAAGGAAAGAGATTTAATAGCCAGTGTAGCTTTTTATTTTTCTCCAAACCAATTTGGTCCGTTGTAAGAAAATAAAATGTTAAGCCTAAAAAAATGGTTTAAATTTTTTTTACATTTGTTTTGCTGACATTTGACTAACCTAGAAGAAGGCGTTGCCTCTTTTTACCATACTCTATGTATGACTGAGTTTATGGCTTCTAAGGTACTAAAAGTAGAGATGTTCCGATCGATCGGCCACCGATCATGATCAGCCAATTCCCGTTAAAGAGTATGCAATCGGCTGGTACTGATCAATGCCTTTCAGTGCCGATCACAAAACTGATCACCTTTGCAGCCTGCAGAGGTCCGGTGGTATATACAGTACCTTTATATGTAAGCAAAGTTTTGAGATTGAGACAAGTTGGCCATCTGGCCTAAAACATTTGATTGTTGTACATGAGGACTGATTGTTTTGGATTGGTGTTTTGCACGTGTTAAAAGTCTACTTTTGAGATTTCAGCAGGAGGTTGGCTTGAAACACAGCAGTGACGGCTACCTGGGACAGATCTGGTTGGCAGGCTTTAGACTGAGGAAGTCCTCTGGATGGGGGATGAAACATTTCTCACTGGAAGAAACTGGTCCAGTTGACATGATTTAACCTTTTTTGTTGTACCTGGATGATTGAGCTTACACTTTTTTTTGTTTGTTTTTAGATTTATTTGACTTTCTGCTCTATTTAGCCTGTTGATTGCCTTAATGTTAAAGATTGTGCTACTGATAGCAGGTAAATTTAAGTATTTTTCGGTTGTTCTTTTCACCGAATAGTTGCTGTGTTGTGCCTGCAAGTTCTTTATACTTTTTATCTTGGAAAAAGTAAAAAAAAAAAAAAAAAAGTGTCCATCTTGAGGTGATTTAAGGTTCCCATTTTTCAGATCACATAGCAATTATCACTCATCTAAACTAAATCAAAAAAATTACAGCCAATCCATGTGATCGGTAGCGGTGATCAGCAGCAAAATAAAACCTGATTGGAGCATCCTTACTAACTACTGACAACTATCTGACAGAACACTTCAAAAATCACTGGACTATTTTTTAGGCTAGTTCGATCTAAAAATAAAAAATTAAAAAAATTAAAAGAATAAAAATCAGCTTTTTAGTAATGACTCATTAAAATCTACAATGTATGTACATTTCTCTGGAAAACAAAATAAAACAAGCTTTTTTGTCTTAACAGACAATAGTTTGCTTGTGATTTCAACAAAATAAACTTGAAAATGATCAGTAATTGCAAACACTGAGGGCTTCTGTATGGACCAGCTCTGTCTGAAGCAGGGCTGTGATACCTTGCTGTCATGATCCCTCTGGTTAGCTAGTCAGCATGTCCCTGCCTGCTCCAGGTCAGGATGCATGGTAATCTGGTCAATGTTTAACATAATTGAAACTGAAAACCACAGAAGAACCATCACCCACAGAAAAAAAAAAAATACAGAAAAAAAAAAACTGTTTCATTCATGTGGTATTTTGTCCTACTTAAAAAAAGACAATTAATCAAAAGCGTGTATTAACTTGTTGAAAAAACTTAGAGGAAGTTTAAATAGCCATGACCCTGTTCCATTTGTCAGAGCTCGGAGTAATTCAGACAGAAGTACATCAGCTGGCATTAGCAAAATGACAGCTATTGTGAATCTTCATGTGCAAGGCCACCATGCTGATTGCTGCCTCACGGTACATGGCCATGGCCTCCTGGACAATAAGACTATTTTTAGCACAGTAACGTGTGGGAGAGGGATGAGGTGTTAAAAGAAACTACTAGGAATAAAACAGTAAAGATAATGGGAGGTGAAATTGCATTGACAACGATGCAACAATTCAGCACCAGAAGGATGACAGGAAAATAGTATGGGCAACCAAGCAACTAATAAGCTTGAACCTCGGCACACCGCATAATGCGACAGCTCATTACTGCCCTATTAGGCATTACAATGCCTTGCTTACTGAGGTTTATTTAGGCAAAGATAAAAAGAAAAGATGCCCTACTGCCAAAGAAAACAGGAGTTGAAATTGGACGAGAATTTGTCGAACGTGCAGGCTCTGAAGCAGTTCAGTCAATTTAAGAAGTCTTCATGGGTGGGAGGACGCCTCCAACTTAGCATGTGATTCTGACAATATGGAGCTGATTTTATTTTTATTGTCTTATTATCGGGCTGCTAAGGTTTCCTTGGAGAATATCATGACTGTTTTTGCACCACAGAGCCATATAACACTATATCCAGTGGTTCATTAGTTACAACATCTGTCTAATACTCCTTTACTTGGGATGCTTCATTTGTTGCCATTCTCAGTGTGGACGGCGTGCGTGATTGTTTTGATGTGGGCATGGTAAAGTGTATCATCACAGAAATCAGTCCTTCATTACCGTCACGCAGGCACACTGAAGTACAAACAATGCAGCCTTGAAGTCTAAAAACAGAAAAGCCTAATGTCCCTCCTGCCGCCAGGACACTTTAATTTCTTGATTTTCTTTTAATTCCTCTCCTCCCATATGCTGCCTACGTGGATTATCACATGCTACTAAACTCTGTTTAGACCAGGCCTCGGGTGATTACTTTAAATACATAATACTGTGTGTTGGGTGTGTTTTTAGGTTTTGCCTCCACAGTTGCAGGGTGACTTCAAACATAAAGTTCCTTTATTTTTAAAGTACAGTACTTAATTGTTGTGTTTCAAGTGAAAATCAATGTTTAGATCTTGCTGACTGCGTGACTTGCTGACATCTAATCTGGCAAAAACATTACAATTGAATATACAGGTGAACACAAATTTTCTGATGAAGATTATATTAAACAAAGACCTGCATCTTGCTGACACATCCCTGGTTATTCTGATAAACTGTAGCAATGTTTGTTAAAGTGGAGTAAAATTTAAACGTGGCCCAGTTGGTAGAGCTGCCATCTCTCAGCGAGAAGGTCGCCCGATTGAATCCTGGATGGCGGGGGATTCTGGGTAGAGTTTGCATGTTCTTTCTGCGCATGTGTGTGTTTTTCTGGGTACTCCAGTTTCTTCCCACAGACCAAAAACATATGTCAGACTGATTGGTAACTCCAAATTGTCCCTAGGTGTGAGTGAGCGAGTGAATGGTGGTTTGTCTTGTTTGTCTCTATGTGTCCCTGTGATGGACTGGAGACCTGTCCAGGGTGTCCCCTGCCTCTCACACAGTGACTGTTGGACATGGGCACCAGTGAACCCCGTGACCCAAAAAGGAAGAAGCGGGTAAAGATAATGAATGGTTGGTTGGTTGGATGGATGAATGGACGAATAGATGGATGGTTAGTTGGATGGCTGGACGGATGCTTGGATGCATGGTAAATTATGAAAACATGACAGCAAAATCAATTTGTCCATCTCTGATTACAAGATTACATTGCACAACTTAAATCAAATCTTCAGTCCAATGTAAATTAGTTTATGTGCTTGTCTCATTATGACGGTACTTTAATATTCCTCTGGCTGTAATTATTGTTTGCCACTGGTATGCAGCAATATGTCTTTGGCAACCCTGCAATATACACTAGTGTCAGTTATATCAATTTACTTTTTTAAGTATCCAAAAGTTTAGTTTGTAAATAAGAAAAATTTATGACAAAATACTGATGAGATAAGTAAATTTCAGAATACATACAGTAATGCACTTTTGAAAAAGCAAGGGTGGGGGTGCATGTGTTTGTGTGTACATCTGTGGCTGAGTAATTTTTTGAAAAGTACCGCCACAGCTAGGTCAACTCAACAAACATAGAAATGACTACAGCTCTGTCAGTTTCACTGTTATGGAGCTGTTTGGTGTGGTGGTGGCTGAGTACTGTTCCAAACACATTCTTGGAGCGCTACTCATTGTGCAACAATTTTGTTTAAACTTTGGCATTACTGTAACTGTTGTCCTCAACCTTGTCTATTAGTCAGCTCCCTCATGAACCACTGGATGTATGTTATTTAAATAAAAACGTCCTAGAATTTAATCATTGCATACATCTGCAACTTATTAACTTTTGCAGTCAGCTAAGTAACTTTAACAAACACAAAAAAGGCTGTAACTCAGTCAACTTTATAATTACAGTATTGATACAGTTGTTTATTGTCGAGCTAAAACAGTTGCTAAGGTTAAGCCCCCCCATAGCTCTGCGTTCGGCCGTATGCCGTACTACGCCGTACGTACGCAGAGGCACAAGTGTACCATGTATCGCCAAGCTCAAATTTTACGACCGCGTACGCAAGCGCGTTGTCTCACAATAAACTGCCCGGCGCCGGACTGTTTTGTATGTGACACAAATGTATTAAATTTCTCTTCTTCATCCCTGATCTGGACTTTTCTTTAGTTTTTTTTTTGCCAAAAGTTAAGTGATCGCTTCCTCTTCCGCTGACTCCATGACTGAAATGATGAGGAAATGAATGAATTTGTCGCGAGCGAATTAAACTCGTGTCCAACGTGGCTGCGCGAGGTTCTGCAAATTTCCTGGTGGGTTTTGGGCTGCAGGACCAGCGCTCCCTGTTTTTTTTTATTTTTTAGAACTTTTTAATAAGATATAACACCGCTGCGGCTGAAGCTGTGTGAAGCTGCCGGCTCGCCTTTTTTTCTCCCGCTGACCTGTCAATCAATTCAGTAGGCGTGTCAACAAATGACCAATCAGCAAACGCTCTGCGCTGTGAATTTGGAGCGAAAACGCGAGAACGAACGCAGAGCTGTGTGGGCGAACGCGCACGCATAGAACGCGCGCGTAGTACGGCGTACGGCCGAACGCAGAGCTATGGGAGGGCCTTTACCCTGATGCAAGCTCAGTTGCTAAGGTTTTTCCACTTTTTACAGTCTGCTGTCGACATCATCCAGTCAGATTTGTTCCGTTTCAAACTTGTCCTAAATGCCGACAAAACCAAAGGGATGTTGTTTTCAAACAGGAAGTCGGTCCCAACAGTTATTTTTTCAATTTTGTCCTCGAATGTTGTCCCTATAGAGTTTGTTGATTCCTACAAATACAAAGTATTTGGGTATCTTAGTCAACTTGCATCTCTCTTTTAAGCTCCACGTGGAAAACTTGGTAAGGAAACTGAAAGTTAAATTGGGTTTCTTTATCAAATAATAGACCCTGTCTAACTCTGAATGCCAGAAAACACCTTGTAACTGTGACTTTCCTTCCCCACATTGACTATGGTGACATTATTTACATGAACGCTTCTACAAGCACCCTGCAGATGTTGGATGCTGTCTATCACAATGCATTAAGATTCATAACTGGTGTAACTATCGTACTCGCCACTGCACCCTGTATTCACTGGTTAACTAGTCATCATTAACTTCACACAGACTCTCACTGGTAATTTTCATCTTTAAAAATCACTTCTTGGTCTGCTGCCTTCATACATCTCCTCCTACATGTCACTGCATGAGTGCAGCTACAGCGTGTGCTCTCGGGACATTATTACATGCAGTGTTCCCTCAGTGAGGACTGAACTTGGCAAAAGGGCCTTCTCCTACTCTGCTCCTGTTTCCTGGAATATCTTGCAAAAAGATATGAAGCTCTCGACCTCGACCTTTCTAAATGGCTTCAAACACCTGGTAAGTTCATGGCAAAAACCAATGCAAACATGTTCCTGTTTTTAGTTTTCTACATCACTTTACAAACTAGCTGTTTTTTTTTCTTCTTTTTTTCTTTTTTTAATACCATTTTATTTTCACTTGTTTTTCTCAATTTGTACCCTTTAGGATTGTCTAATATATTTTTTTGTCCACTGTTGTCATCACTCTGTTAAAATCAGATCTTTCTTGTAAATGAGTTCCAGAGGCTCAATGGGATTAACTTGTATAAATAAAGGTTGAATGACTGTAATAAAATTTGGAGTGGTAATAGCTGAGACTCATCTCCATTACTTAGTAAGGGCTGCTAGCTAAATATTTAATGGATAACTTGTTGGAATATAATGAAACTCCTAGACAGTAGTCATTAGATGTACATCTGCAAGTCATTAACATTTGGATATTGAGCATATATTGAGCTAAATTTGGTTTGGTAGTAGCTGAGTGTCATGCTAATGGTGAATGACTGTACTTAAATAGCATCTTTCTGTCTTGTCAAAATACTCAAAGCACTTTACACTACAATCTTTGTCCTCATTTACACCATTCATACAGCACTCTACTATACTGTATCTATACAAAAAGTAATCAGTGCTTTATTTCACATCCATACACTGATGGACGCACATCAGAGGCAATGAGGGGTTCAGTGTCTGGCCCAGGGACATTTCGGCATGTGACCGCGGGTGGAACCAAACCCCCAACTCCTGCATTGGAGGACGACTGCTCTAACCACTCAGCCACAGCCTTCCACTTTATGCTCAATGTACCATACTGAGTGATACCACACTTTGTAAGATCTCATTATATTTACAAAAAATTACCAAAACAGCTATAGTTCAAAACTCTGTCGACAGGCTGCTGACATGCATTCCTTCAAGAAAAAAAATAAAAAGCTGTTTTTTTTTAACCTTGTCTGAAATCTGTAGGATGTAATACCACACCTTCCAGTGGTCATCCATATATACAGCACTGTTTGTTCCCGAATGTACTGTTCAGATTTACAATAAATCCTCAGAGAATGCTGTGCTCGTGCTCAAACACAGAAGCCATTTTCTAAAACGCCGCATGTTGTTTCAGATGTCACTGATACATGCAACAGAGGCGTGTTTCCATCAGCAGGCTCATACATAAAGAACATCAGGGTTGGTTTATCCACCGTGCTGCACTCTGCTGATGTGTGGCCACAATACTGTTTGCAATTGTTTACATTTGAATATTTTAACAGCCAATTATTGCAGCGGCACAGTTTATCTGGGGGGTGTAATAACGTTGTTCAAACAATCACTCACACACAATCTGACTAATGCTAGAGTTGCGGAGGGATCTGGCTTTCTTTGCTACATCGTTTCTGAGTAGAGGAAGGCAAAAGCAGGAAGAAGAAAAAAAAACAGTCTCCATTTTGTTTCTTTCCAAGGACAGGGAGGAGATATTTGCACAGAATTTCTCCCCATACATGTCCAGTTCACTGAGAGATTGTGCCAGTCGGGCACAAATATCCACACACCCTGCACACAGTAATAAACAGTTATTCAATATACACAGAGGGAGGAAGAACAGCACACACAGTCATAAACACACCCTCGGCCTGGGTCGAGCTAATATTCACGCATGTCAGGTGGAGCGGTCCATTCGGGCTGAGAACACAGGGGTGCGTGTGAGCACACAGGCCCTTTCTGGTTTGCTTTTAATGAAACCGTGGTGTAGTCTGATAAAGGGCAGCCATCTATCTGCACCCACCCAATCAACTCTGACACTGTTTCCAAGGAAACGCCACCCGTGGGAGCCAGAAAGGGAGGGTGGGACCTTGAGGGAGCATATTCTCCTGTGCTGTCAGAGTGCCAGGAGGAAGGAGAAGAAGATTGTGGAGTGATTGAAGGGTGGAGGAGTGGAGGGAGGGGAAAGATGGAGAGGTAGACGGAAAATAGGGGGGCTATGGAGGAGAGGCTCACCAGCCTTTAGAAGGGTTAACTTTAATCAGAAATGACACACCCCAGGAAAAAAGAGACGAATCGCAACAAGAATTGCACATTTTCACAAATACACAAGCACAGAAAGGCGTACTGTGTGCATAAATACCACACAGCATGCATATA
>JBBPBX010030815.1:12316-23664 GCA_038048925.1 Garcialebias charrua
TAATATATATATATATATATATATATATATATATATATATATATATATATATATATATATATATATATATATATATATATATATATATATATATATATATATATATATATATATATATATATATATATATATATATATGTGTTTGTGTGTGTGTATATATGTATACCATTCTGCCAGTAAATTGCATATTTAAATTTTCCAGTGTTGCTGTAAAGTCTTCTCATCCATGTCTCTGAGAAGTGAAATGATGTCACAACTGCATCTTCCACTGCTGTACCTTTATCAATTGTTGCTCTTTTGTCTGTCAGAACCTGCAAAATTCTGCTCCTATTGCCTATAGAATGGTGTAGAAATGACACTATATGCCTAATTCGACTTTTCTCTAAATATTTTCTGAAACACATCGACTTCAATTTTTATGACGACCTAATTGAATTATTTTTCTCATTTCTCCTCTCGTGGCAGGCTGGTGGAAGCAGCTCCGGTAATTTTCTGCTGTATATTACTCTGCTGCACTGTGGCTGCTGCGTTGTGAACAAAGCTGCTTGTTCATCCCTCCGTCTCATCTCGCTCCATCTCTCCATTCCCCCATCAAAGAACGAGCGGGAAGCCTCGGCGCCTAAAGACTCGCCTTGCCGAAAAATTTTGATCACGATATAAATTTTTAAATTTGATTCAAACAGGAAAAATGAGTTCAGTGCTGAATAAGGAATCAAAGCTTTTTCTGAGCGTTTTCATATCCTCCTCCTTGTCAAACACTTTTTTTTAATTATTCTTTTTATTTTCTTCCCCTCTCGTGCCCTCTCCCTGCACCTCGCCCGTCGCCCCCACACAGTTTTCTGAGCAAGTACAAAGAGACAATGACGCCCAGATTGAGAACCGCTGCGATTTACATGACTGATTACAGTGTAATTTCACACTTATTTGCATGAATCTCCTCAACATCCTCGCTGAGCTGTAATGGATTGTTGGAGCTTTGCAGACCAGGCCATGTAAATGAGGCTGAGCAGGATGGAGCGACGAACCGAGCGAGGGAGGCAGGGAAGAGACGGGAGTGGCAGACAAAGTTAAAGTTCAAGGTCCTTTATCTTTGTGGCCGTTCATCTTGCACCACACCGAGAGGACTTTAAAGAGACGGGAACAAAAAGAAGAGACTCAAACAAATTTAAAAAAAAATCCAATTATGTTCAACTAATCAGCAACGAGTCACAAATGAAACAGTGCGTTGAAAGGACACCGCTGTGTACCAAACCTTCTAATCAGCTTGAGAAAAAGACAGGTTGATGCTTTATTAGGCTCAAGAGAGTCCGTTTAATAAAGTAGCTCCACGCTTCTCTTCAGGGTCGGTTTACTTCATTAATACACAGCAACAGATTGTTCACCAACCTTCGGCTGAGAGTCAACACCTCGACAGTGTAGAAGCAGATTGACGAAGGGCTAAATTTAAACATCCTGTACAGTGTAGGCCCACTCTCGTACAGAAAACCCACTCGAACGAGGCTCGTTGAGATCACATCCAGATAAAAGTGTGGAAGTTCGCTCGCTGGTGGATTGTTTCTAACTTTAAAGCTAAAATGCTGCAGAAAGAAAACAAAACATAAAAACACAATACGCTGAAGATGTAACACCTTTTACAAAAATAAAATGTGGATATTTTTAGACACGATTGGTTTTGATAATCTCATTCAAACATGGGTCACGTTAACCTGGTTATGAGTCAACAGTTTAACTCAGGGGTTCCCAAACTTTTCCATGCCATGGCCCCCCTCGCAAACCTACAAACAATGCTACAAAACATGTAAAGAAACGTCAACTTTTAGAATGTTTCAACTTTTATTAAATTAATTATTAAAGTTGTTGAGCATAAAAAAATATTAACTAACATGTTTTAAACACTGTATTTTATTCCCACTGGAAAAAAAAAAAAAAAACTTTTCAACAAACCGTTAACCAGAAGAACAAAATAAAAATAAATCTAACCTCTCTCAAGCACGTTTATCTGGAAATGACAGCTACAGATTGCCCTAGTCGGCAATTTTAATATTATTACTACAGTATTTTCAATGGCACAATGGGATTAACCTGTATAAATAAAGGTTGACTTATTTTTGTTATATTTGCTTTTTTTAAATGTATTATTATCTTCTTCTCTCCAGCTTTCTGGGGCCCCCAGGGGACTGTGGCCCCCTTTGAAAAACACTGATTTAAGAAAACATCAAATTTATTGTTTGTCTTCACAAGATGTACCGTCAGATTTTACACCAACAACAACCAACATGCCTTCATCTTTTTCATTTTGTTTGGTTTCCCAATTATAGATTTAATTTATTCAGCAATAATCATACAGTGATGTGCAAAACTCTTCAACAGCTCTGCCTCCCTTTTCCATAAAGCAGCCAGACTTTCTTAAAATATTTTATAAAGGTCTTGATCAACTCCAAAGTTCATGCTCAGTAATCCAGGTAAAAATCCAACATTGAAGAAGTCCTTTGGATAAAGTATGAAACGTCTCAGCTAAAAAACGAAACCGTCCAGATGACCTGACTAAACTTTGTTGGGTTTTATACCTGGATTATTGAGCATGAACTTTGATGTTTTGAACCACTTCAACATACCATACCATTTTATTTATAAAGCACTTTAAACAGGAACAAGTCCAAAGTGCTGAACAAACAAACAAGCAACAGGCACCACAGACAATGAAGTACAACACGAAACATGACTGTTTCAGAAGAGTTGACGAGGGAGAGGGTGGGCCCCGGAGGCTATCTTAGCACCAGCAAACTGTTTTTTTTTTCTCCCCACTATGGAGTAAGCCGTTTGTGGGAATCGCTTTGTTTGGTGTCTCCTCAGATTTGAAGAAGTCATTTGGACGAAGGACGAAACATCTCAGCTTAAAAATAAACCGTCCAGAAGACCTGACTGTACATTGTTGGTCTTGATCAACAATTTTTCACACTTCTTATAAACTTTTCAAAGGCTTCCATTGTTGGTTTCACCTTGTTGGATATATTAATTTCTGACAAACTGTTATTTAGGATCATTTTAATAGATTCAACCAAACAGATTGTCTCTTGGTTGCAGGCTGCTTGTTACAAGGTGGACTAAGACCACAATTATTTATCTAAGTTGTCTGTTATAAGCTGACTAAACCCTGATTCATCCTTGGACTTTAGGAGCCCTTTTAAGAAGAAGCTATTTTAATTATATATATATAAAACAATTTAACAACATTCAGGCACAAGGACTGAAACTGAAGAAAAAGCAGCCAAAATAAAAAATAAATAAACTAACTGTTAATTATAGCCATTTTAAAAGATCAAATCTGACTGCTTGGAAGGAGTTTACATAGAAATGGATGATGTCACAATACTTTTGCACAGTACAATGGCAGCAGTGGGTGGGCAGTGGGTGGGCATCACAGGGTCAGCCCTCAATTGGTTCAGATCCTACCTCACTGACAGATCCTTTTGTGTTTCCATCAATGATTGTTTAATCCTGCAGTGGCAGCACTTAAATGGGGGGTTCTGCAGGGGTCCATCCTGGGTCCTCTCCTATTCTCCTTATACCTGCTGCCACTTGGTGCTTTTTTCCGGAAATACAACATACCTTTCCACTTCTAGGCATATGACTGTCAAATTTACTTCCCCCTAAGACACAATCAAAGTCAAGTCAAAGTCAACTTTATTGTCAGAACTGCAATATGTACAGGACATACACAGGACCGAATGACAATGGTACATGCTCTATTCAACCTCTGCTCGACTGCCTGGCTGACATCAGGGACTGGATGGCTTTAAATGTCTTAAGTTTCAATGAAAATAAATCTGAAGTCATGTAGTTCCCTCCCAACGACACGATCACGAACCACTGCATCGTTCTGCTCTAGCCCTGTCTGAAAAAAAAAACGTCACAAATCTGGGAGTGATAATGGATCCTTCCATGAAACTCAACAGTCATGTAAACATGATCATTAAATCCTGTTTTTTTCCAGCTGAGGCGGCTGTCTAAGCTAAAGCCCATATTATCAAAAAATAACCTGGAGACAGTAATTCACGCATTTATTACATCTAGGCTTGTTTACTGCAATTTACTCCTGTTTGGTATCAGTCAGACCACCATTGCACAATTACAACTGGTCCAGAACGCAGCAGCCCAATTTTTAACCAGTACAGGCAGAAGAGAGCACATTACACCAGTCTTGGCCTCCCTGCACTATCGGTTCATCTCCAAATCCAGTTCAAAATTATTTTGTATATCTACAAATCGCTGAACAGTCTCACCCCCACCTCCACCCCCCCACCCCATCTCTCTGATTTACACCCATATGTCCCACCACGTTCTCTGAGGTCAGCAGACCAGTTACTTCTGACAGTTCCAGGAACCGTCTTAAACGCAGAGGTGACAAGACCTTCTCTGTAGCAGGTCCAAGACGCTGGAACGAGTTGCTTCTGCTCGTCAGCCAGGCCCCCTCCCTTTCGGTTTTCAAATCCCATTTAAAGACTCACTACTATTCCGTTGCTTTCAACACCAGCTGATCTGTGTTTGGTCGTTATATTTATTATCTGCAATGATTTTATGTCTATACTGTATTCTTTCTTTTTTTTTGTACTTCACTTTGTATGTTGCCTATGTGTTGCCTGTTGTTTGTTTGTTTGTACAGCACTTTGGTTGGCCTTGTCACTGTTTTAAGTGCTCTATAAATAAAATGGTATGGTATGGTATAGTTGTGTTGATCGCTGTAGAAAACTAACATCATCTGAAGCACCATCATCATCTGGATGTTGTCTGCTGTTTGTTGGCGAACCCACAATGCTGCTGATCCAATAATTAGATTTCTCTGTTTGATGTGTTGCCAGAAAAACGCAAAACTTTGAATCTGTTGAGATCTTTGCTTACTGTTCACAAAACATTTAATTGATCGTGTTTTGGTCTCTGGTCAACTCATGTTGCCAGCTCATCGGCTATTTACTGTACACCGTATCCAAAGAACGTTTAAATACTGTTTTCTGTTCTGGACCAAAATGGCTGCCCCTCTTTCTGTCAAAGTTTTCTTTTTGCAGTCAATCCACACTCAAGCTAAAAAGCCATGTTTAATTTAGCCCATTATACCTTCTGCTAAACTGACTTTGCAGCCTAATTTATTCCCTCCAAACCAGGTACATTAATGGAAACAACAGATGAAATGAGTTCCTTTACTTCCTGCAGCAAACAGTGTTGTGGAGAGGTTTGGGACCGAGCTGCAATCTGTCCGATTCTTCTGAAATTAGGACCAGCCATGAATGCACATCTGTCTGTAAATATTTATGGTTTCACTGCTAAATTGGATGTTTTATATTTTAACTCAGTCAGATTGTTCTTGTAGGTTGTTACAAAAGAAGCAGAAGAATGGTAATTCAGACTTGATGCTGAAAAACTAACAATGGATGCACCACCTCTGTAACTTGTACTTCTTGCGTACACTTGAACCAAGTCAGACGCACGACTGGTTGCGTTTTTGCAATGACACGAGAACGATCTCTGGAAATGTTGGTTTATTTATGTTTATTGAGGCAAACAAACAAAAAAATCCACCTGTTTACATGGATCCTCAATAGGTTCCATGACACGCAAAGATGCCAGATATGAAATGGTGATTGTTTGTACAGGCACTTTAAAATTATTGTATTTTTGCCCAAATTGTCACATGCATGAATGTGTGATTACAAAACATCTAAGTTGTTAAACACAAGAACATTCCTTTGGACCTAGGATGTTGTTGATTTTGCTCCTATGTGCTGATAATGGGTGAGTAGCACAAAAAACTGAAAGTTATGCACCATAACTCATGTTCCCTGAAGGAAGGGAACGAGGTTCAACATATCGTTATGGGAATTGCGCCCCCGCGCAGTTACTTGAAGGAATACAATCACGCCTTTACGGCAGGGACGTTAGCGTCACGCCAGAGGCCCCACCCTCTGGGTACTTCGAAGGTTGGTTCGAATCCCGCGTCCGCCCACCATGTGTCGTTGTGTCCCTGGGCAAGACACTTAACCTGGAGTTGCTCCCGGTAGGTCTGGATGGCGCCTTGCAAGGCAGGCTACCACTACCGGTGTTTGAATGTGTGAATGAATGGGTGGATGGCTGGTATTGTAAAGCGCTTTGGGGTTCCTCACAGGGGGCTGGAAAGCGCTATATAAATAAGCTCCATTTACCATTTACTTAAGGCGCTGACGCCCATCCATCGACCTCCAAAATGCACTTCACCGAGCTTTCAGCATTGAAAGGGCCAGTTATGTTGCACCTCATTCCCTTCCTTTAGGGAACATGAGTTATGGTGCATAACTTTCAGTTCCCTTATCAGTCTTGTCACTCGGTGCAACATATCGCCATGGGAACGTAATTTATTCACGCCCTTGAAATGCTCCGTAAAATGCATTCTGTGAGAACATCTGTCGTAATACGACTGGCATTTCCCAGCCGCTCTCCTACAATGTAGAGGGCACAGCCTGAGAAGAAAAACGCCACACGTAGAAACATCAGCCTGATGTTACCACTGGATATATTGATGAAAAACCATCTAGAGGCAGCACGAACGTGCTCCGCTAGTGTGATTGCCCACCATCTCCTTCTTCCCTGGAAATTTGGGAAGCATGAGGAAAAGAGCAAAGAGACCCCTTAAGCCACTGGGAAGCCAGATGGCAATGTGTAGGTAAAGAACCCAGTTCAAACACAGGGTGACCTTCCAGGTCCTATAGGGGCAAATATTTCATACATACAAGGGGCACGAGTCCCTTATCTGTTCCTTGAACAGACAACTCACTAGGACTGTCAAAGAAGCCCATCCTGATGTTGGAGACCTGTCAGAGGAGAGGGGAACCCTTCCACTGAACATCTCCCAAGTAAATATAAACACCAAGGGTCTCCCCTTGTGTATGTTGTCATTGTTGTTGTTTGTAGTTGTTTGTTTTGGAAAAAACAATATCAAGCCTTAGGCCCTCAGCCAGTTCCCTTCAGTGGCCAGGCTGAAAGCTGCCACAACTCCGGCCGTGGGTGTAGAAGCTACCCACGTGCCTGAGTCAGCAGGTCTCTGTAAGAAGGCAACTGCCATTGTATCCCTGACAACATTGAAATCAGTTCCGGGAACCACGGTTTCTGTGGCCACCTGGGGGATATCAGTATCAGGGAGAGGGCTCCCTTACATATACGTTCCAGTGTCACCTAAATCAGAGGGACAGGTGGAAAAGCATAATACAGCACCCCTGCTGGCCAAACATGGGCCAAAGCATCCGTTCCCAACGGTGCATCTGTTTCCCTCATAGAGAAGTAGAGGTCACCTTGTGAACTGGCTCTGCATGGGAACAAGTCCACCGAGGCTCTCCCAAATCGTGACCAGACCTGATCCACAACTCGTGGGTTCAGTCTTCATTCAGATGTAGTTTAAACTTTGCCAGGCAATGGTGAATCGAGGAAACACGTTCCTCTGAGAGCCAAGCTCTGTATCGGATGGTGTCGACCTGCACTCCCGGAAATACGGTAATCTGTGATGGGGTCAGATCACTCTTTTGTAGGTTTATGACAAAACCGAGAGACTCCAAGTGAGAGATCACCCTGCAGGAGTGTGACTGGGCCTGTATTCTGCTTCCGGCCAGAACCAGGAGGTCATCCAGGTAGTCCATAATCCTGACTCCTTGATTCCTAAGAGGGGTCAGGGCTGCGTCCAGACATGTAGTGAATGTACGAGGAGTAGTCTTCAACCGGAGGGTAAGGCTTTGAATTCATAAGCCTTCCCCTTGAAGGCAAACTAAAGGAATTTCCTGTGCCTCCTTCACACGCCCACATGGAAAAAGGTGTCTTTCAAACCCACTGTACATGCATAGTCTCCAGGTCTCACGGACTGGAGGACCTGCCGCAGTGTGGACATCCTGAACTTGAAAGTTCTTATTTTCTTGGTCAGAGTCCCGAGATCCAGGATCAGCCTCACGGATTGATCTCTTTTGGGCACCAGGAAGAGCTTGCTGCAATGACCGGAGCGTAGTTTGTGTTTTGGGACAATACGTATTACTCCTTTCTGAGCATCGTTGACACTTCCTCCCTCAGCACGTGTCGTGCGTGCTGGGTTAATGTTCAATCACAGCACCCCCACGAAGGGGGGCGGTCCTCTGATGAACTGCAGCCTATCGTCATGAGCCATTCGTTTGGCAGACACGCCCTCCAAGCCTGCACGTGCGCCATGAGCCTGGAAGGGATGTCTAACTGCTGCTTGTCATGTTTGAGTGTGGGAGGGGTGGCCTTCGACCCCTCTCGCGTACTCTGTAGCAGGCTGGTCTGCCCAACAGAAGATATCGCGAGATCCGACTGTCTCAGGCAGAACTCGTGTGTCCTACTGCGGTTCATAGTCTGACCTAGTAGTTTGTGTTTCACAAAAGTGGGGCTCGAGTCAAAAACCAAGGCAGTCTGTGCTTTGGTACTTTTATTCTTGTATATGCATGAAACAGTGTTTGTTTTTATTACACATGCAGTAGACGAGTTATGTTTAGTGCGCACATCCATGCCACCAGCTCCTTGTAGCGTTTTACAAGTGAAGTCTGGGCTCAAAAGGTCAGGTACCCGTACCACGTGGGCGGGCAAGCCTGAAGCCCTGTTCCCATTTCGGGACCATTTTCATTCATTCAACCTTTATTTATACAGGCTAGCCTCGTTGAGCCACGGGGACTCATTTACAAGAGGGACCTGTCTCACTCACACCTAGGGTCAATTTAGAGTTACCAATCAGCCTAACATGCATGTTTTTGGACTGTAGGAGGAAACCGGAGCACCCGGAGAAAACCCACGCATGCACGGAGAGAACATGCAAACTCCACCTGGAAAGGCTCCCAGACCGGGATTTGAACCGGGGACCTGCTCGCTGAGAGGCAGCAGCTCTACCAGTTGTGCCACCGTGCTGCCAAGGATCATTGACCAGGATGCATTCCGTAGTCTGAGACTTTGTCGTGTGTGGATGGCATTTTTTTCTTTATTACACAAGAGTCGGAGGCCCTGTATACACGTAGCCGGATATCAGTAAAACCGAACAGTTTATCATGCGGTTTGGCCTATCATCCACACATGAACTCCGGTTTATGTAACTATGAATGAATATTAAAAAAACTCAGACCAAAGTGGAGATTTGATAATTCTCCGCTTTCGAGTCTGCGTGTGGACTTTCAGAACCAGAGGTTTTTGCTCCAGCTGGAGCAACGCTGACGCCACATAATGCTCGGCGAAAAATAAAAGCTAAAATGTCAACATACCTGCTCTGACATGATTCCCAGTCAGACATGATTCCCAGTTGACATTTTCCTGCGTTTTATTAACTTTGTACTCCAACACGGTATTTAATAGTAGTTCAACCTCGCAGTCTGTCCACACAAATGAAAAAAAAAAAGAAATCAATAATAACAGGAAGTTACGGCTGAGTTGAAGGGTTGTGACAGCACTACACTGCCACCTATGGGTTCAGCATACAACGCTCTGTGGTGAAAATAAAAGGGAACATGTAGACAAATATTTTAAATATCCAAACATGTATGGGCAGACATTTTTTTTGCGCAGATATTCGTTTTTCAAACACCAGGCTACGTATGTACAGGGCCTGAGTGTTCTTGTGTGTTTAAACGTTCCAAACCAGCTAGTTTGTGCTCCACTAACGCAGGTACTGGTGGTAAAAGTTCGGCATTTTCTCTCCCTCTGTGAGTGAGAGCGCCTGTAATGGTGCATGGGCATTGCAGACTTTTCCTTTTTCTTTTGTTGGTGGCCCCTTGCAGCTCCTGTAGCTTTTCTGCCTGGTGGGCCTGCAGCACTGAGGCCACTCGTCCTTGTCCACCCCACCAGGGTCCCTCGGGCCCTGACATGGCTAACGTCAGTGAGTCATCCATAGCCTCATGGGTGGATAAGCTCTCAGCGTCACAATGTTCTCGTCGTGGGCATAGGCAAACTACCAGGTAGCACAGCTGAACAGGTAGCGGAAAATCCTCCTCCTGGACTGTGCTGAAAAGAGAGCCTCTTTGTTAGCCGGGGCTAAACGTGGAGGCACTCGTGAGGCCGCTAGCGGTGCTAAGACGGGCCCTCGAGCAACGTAGCATCGGTAAAAAAACAGTCACATTATGAAATGAATTCTATCGTCGATTTGGCCACACAAGATAGCGAAACAGGCAACATATGAGAAGGTTAGCTAGCAAGCTAGACAAAGCATTTCACATACCTCACGATGGAGTCCTTCGTTGTCTGCTCGTAGCCACGCTAATCGTGTTAGCAGCGCTGATCGTCCGCTCCGTGTTGTCATGGGTGCTCCTGGTTAGCCATGCTAACCGTGGGAGTTAGCCAGTTAGCAGCGCGGGGCTACTCAATTTCCACTCTCCTTTCTCCGGGGTCATCCGCGAGAAAAACTTTGAGTGTCTTTGCGTGTAGCATCCCTGAGCAGACCGGACAGGCCTCGTGGGTGTCCGCTGCTGAAAAGGGGGTAGCCAGATCCGCTGAAGCAGGTTCGGGAGCCGGGGCTCACCGCCTGCCGGAGATCCTTGTCCAAGGACGTCCTCTCGCTGAGCTGCTCACGGCTGCTGGCCTGTTAGCTTCGTTAGCTTAGCAGGTAGCGTGCCACGCAGTTAGCGTTCGCTAACTGAGCAGAAGAAAAAGAGGCACGGGAGCTAGGGCTCGCTAGCCTGCTGGTCTTCTTTGAGTTTTGGGTTTTCGCATTACCTTCTCAGGAGCCATGGCTGAGAAGAGTTGAGCTCGTTAGCAGTGCTAACGTTGTCCGGAGACGTCTCCCTCCTCGGGTGGCTTTCGCTGGCTAGCCTGTTACTCGTAGCATGGTAGCGGTGTCATGCAGTCGGCGCCGTCGAGCGAAGCAGTCTGTGGAGAGAGGAGAAGAAAACTTTGGGGTGAAGGAAAGATGTGCCGGGCCAGTTTCCGCCAGCCCGGCAGTCCGCAGGAAAAAAAATATCTGCGCTCTGTGTAGGGAGCGAGCTCACCTCTGGTCGAGCGATGAACAACAGAGAAGTTCTGAGAAGAGTGTACAGGTTTAAGCGAGGTGAAGGGCAAATAGAGGTCGATGGATGGGCGTCAGCACCTTAAGTACCCAGAGGGCGGGGCCTCTGGCGTGACGCTGATGTCCCTGCCGTAAAGGCGTGATTGTATTCCTTCAGGTAACCGCGCGGGGGCGCAATTCCCATAGCGATATCGATATGTTGCACTGAGTGACAAGACTGATAAGGGAACATCCTTCCCTCTACTTATTGTAATTGATGTTAGTGCAGAAAAACTTCTGACTGTATCTCAAACTGGATCATTAAGCATTCATCAGGGTATTCTGACTGAACAGTGACCTGTGG
>JBBPBX010030816.1:0-18434 GCA_038048925.1 Garcialebias charrua
TTTGATTTGATTTGATTTGATGTTTATTCATTCATTTTAAAAGAACAATACAAGACAGTTTCATCAGATACAAGATTACAAGTAGGATAAAATGAAGGGAGCAGAAAGAAGATGAAATCTTATTATATCTGCCCCTATTTCACAGTTTGTTCAACCAATGATAACTTTCAAGCAACATCACAGAATGAATAGTTCTACCTATTTTCCTAACTGTAATACACAAACTACATCACAAAATGAATAATTCTACTTAATTTTCCTGACTGTAAAACATAAACTAGATCACAAAATGAATAATTCTACTTAATATTTCTAACTGTAATACACAAACTACATCACCCATAATTCTAATTAATTTTCTAATTCTAATTTTTTTTTTTTTTTATTTTTTTTTATAATTTTATTTAATTTTCCTTTTTTTTTTTTTATTAATTTTCCTAACTGTAATACACAAACTAGATCATAAAATGAATAATTCTACTTAATTCTACTTAATTTTTCTGATTGAAATACACAAACTAAAAGATGGCACAACATCAAGATGTTCACAAAATGAATAATTCTACTTAATTTTCCTAATTGTAATACACAAATTCATCACAAAAATGAATAATTCTACTTAATTTTTCTAACTGTAATACACAAACTGCTTCATAAAATGAATAACTCTACTTAATTTTTCTAACTGTAATACACAAACGTACCGTACATCATAAGTACAACATAATTGTAATACACAAACACGCAAGATTACATCATATATAGTTTTTGAACAGATTTAAAACAGATTGATTTATTGCTTCTGTTTGTTGAAAAATACTTGAGAAGATATTAAAAAAATAATCACGTTTTAAATCGCAATTGCAATTTATAGAAAAAAAAATGCAATTAGATTATTTTCCAAAATCGTTCAGCCCTAGTGGGTAGATGTTTATGTTTATGTTTATTAAATTTGTTCATTTTTTTTACAAAAGAAACAATACAAGACAATCCCATAAATGATAATGTACAAAATATAAAAAAATGAAAGGTAGCAGAAAGAAGAATAAATCTTATTATATCTGCCCCTTTTTTCCAACAATCAGATTAAACAATAATAATCTTCAACCAACAGTACAAAATGACTAACTCTTTCTAATTTTCTAACTAATACAATACACATTACGCTATTTCATATATATTTTTTTAACACATTTGTTTTGATCATTTTCTTAAATGTAAACATTGACTTGGCATTTTTAACTACATTCTCCAAGCCATTCCATAATCTAATTCCCTGGATTGAGGTAGAACGTCCCTTCAAACTAGTTCTGAATTGTGGTTTTACAAACATCTCTGTCCCCTTAAGATTATAACAACTTTGTCTTTTAACAAAATGCATTTGGATATTTAAAGGTAATGCATTATTTTGAGCCCTATACATAACTGATAAAATATTATAGTCTACCAAATCATGGAACTTCAATAACTTCAGTTGATAAAATAATGTACTTGATGGATGACGGTAATGTTTTCTAGTGATAATTCTTACAGCTCTTTTCTGTAATACAAAAATAGGCTTTGTGATTGTTTTACACGCATTCCCCCAAACATCAATACAATAGATTAAGTGTGGAACAATGATTGTGTTATACAACAAATACAGAGCTTTATCATTCAATAGGTCTCTGACTTTGTACAGTACTGCAATCGATTTAGCTATTTTTATTCTTACAGAATTTATGTGTTGTTTCCATGTCAGTTTGTCATCAATGATAACACCCAAAAACTTCACCTCACTCACTCTACAAATCTCAACACCCTCAATTTTGAGTGGAACATCAACAGTTTTCTTTTTATTACTGAATATCATGTAATTAGTTTTTTCTAGATTTAATGATAATTTATTTATTTTAAACCAAGTTTGTATCTTGGCAAATTCTGTCTTCATCAATTTCAACATATAAGTATAACGTATAAGTCGCAGGCCTTGAAAAAAACATAAAAAGGTGCGACCTATACACCGGAAAATACGGTATAAGCCTTGGCTTCAGCCTATTCCTTTTTTGGTAAATGATTGATTTACCATTTTATATTGTTTTCCTTTTGTCTGTAATGTTTTTAATTTACCAAAATAAAGTTGAGAAACGGTTCATTCACCTGTAACGCCAGAGTTTCCAACTTTCTGTTACCCACCACCTCTGAAGTGGTTAAAGAGACGTGCTGTGACTCCTCTGTGACAGACACCGTCAGAGATCCACTGAGGCCCTCGATCTCTGGATATCAGGTTCTGACAGGGATTGAGACTTGATAAATGAAAAGAAGAAGAACAAAAAGTGTGAAAGTGCTTGAAGTCGGGGGGCTCCTCGTCGGGAGTTCTTCTGACATGTCGACAGTTGATACTCAGGCGCTAATGGGGGTTCGGCGTAGGGCTGATGGGCACCCGGCCTTTAAAGACGGAGGTAAAAGCCTGTCCCGTATGACTGCTGTAAATGTCACCGGTGGCAAACGCTGACAGGAAGCACACCGGCTACGAAACCTCCACTGGTGTGCTGATAAATTAAACAAGCGGTAGAGATGAATGTCTCGATGTGTGCTGAGTGTTGAACGTATATGATGAGAAAAAAAAAATGGTATTTCAAGAAAGGTGCAAACTTCATGTATGAGAAACTGGACATGGCTTTACCCTTTTCCTTTTTGCGACCTATCTTCCATTGTCTTTTAAAAATGTCTCCATTTTAACATGTCTATTTAAAATGGAAGTGCATATGGCTATAAAAGGAAAGGCTATGGTTGACCAATTGCTGCTTTGATGTCTCTTTATCCACACTGTAATTATGCTCATTGTATTAATCTATCCATCCATTATCTTTACCCACTTCTTCCTTTTTGGGTCACGGGGGTCACTGGTACCCATATCCATCAGTCACTGTGCAAGAGGCAGGATACACCCTGGATATGTCTCCACTTTATTCATTCATTCATTCATTCATTCATTCATTCATTCATTCATTCATTCATTCATTCATTCATTCATTCATTCATTCATTCATTCATTTAAAAGAAACAAAACAAATTCATGAAAACATAAAACATTGAATGAAAATGGTGCAGAAAGAAGAGGAACATTTCTTATAATATCTGCCCCTTATTTAAAAATACTGTACCGGTATATATAAAATAGCTACCGGTACAAACAACAACTCAGGCTTGAACAATCCCCAAAGCGAAAACAAAGAACATTAGACATTCTTCACATTGTAAACTATTTTAACTTAATCCTCTTTTTAAACATATGAATTAGAAATTTTTACGGTGATATCAAGACAATTCCGCAATCCAGCGCAGCTCCTTCACACTAGTTCTAAATGAAAGTTTTACAAACATTTCCATTCTTTTCAGGTTATAATGACTCTTTTTTAAACTAATTTTAATTGAATATTTGGAAGTAATATTTTTTATGAGCTTTATACATGACTTGTAAAATATTGTACTCAACCAAATCATACAATTTTAATAATTTCAACTGATGAAATAATATATTTGCTGGGTGACCATAGCACTTCCTACTAATAATTCTTATAACTCTTTTTTGTAAAATAAAAATAGGGTTGTAATTGTTTTGCACACTTTCCCCCAAACTTCAATACAATAGATTAAATATGGAACAATCATTACATTATACAATATATACAAAGCTTTGTCATTCAAAAACTCTTTTACTTTATACAGTAATGTAATTGATTTTGTTATTTTTATTCTTAAGTAATTTACATGAGATTTCCATGTCAGCTTCTCTTCAATAATGACACCCAAAAATTGTATTTCATTAACTCTATGAATTTCAGTACTGTCAATTTTAAATGGGACTTATATATATTTATTTCTATTACTAAATATCATGTTTGTTTTGTCCAAATTGAATGATAACTTATTAAGTTGGAACATCTGCAAATAAAACACACTTCAAAAGCCCTGACACATCAACCAGATCATTCACATGCACAATAAACAACTTTGGTCCCAACACAGAGCCTTGAGGGACTCCACATCCATTAACTCAAAATTCGGATCTTACATTGTTTACCTGTACAAACTGTCTCCTATTATTCAAATAACTGGATACCCACTGTAGTGCTAATCCTCTAATGCCATGTTTAGTCAGTTTTTCAAGCAGAATGCTGTGGTCAGTAGAGTCGAAGTCCATCACAGGGACACAGAGATAAGACAAACAACCAATCTCTCACTCTCTCGCACCTATGGACAATTATGTAAGACACTGAACCCCTCATTTCTTCTGATGTGTGTCCAATGAATGTTATCTAAAGCTCTGATTAGTCTCTACAGATTCACATTATCTTTGTAGAGACGTAGCAGAGTGCTGTATGAATGGGTAAATGAGGACACAGGTTGTATTGTAAAGAGCTTTGAGCATTAGATACAAAGATGCTATATAATTAGTCAATTCACCATTTGGTCTTTTAGAACCATCAAACAGTTGTACACCAAATGATCCACAAGGATCAGCCATTTGAGCAACTTCTAAAGAAAAGCCTTGAAACTGACAAAGGCAGCGTGTTGCTTCAACAGTTTTTATGTATTTTAGGCCACTACACAGTACTACACATCCAACTTGCTGTTTCTTACTATAGCAAAAGTATTAACACCTCAAACGTCCAACTTTGCTTTCAACTTGTGACTTTTATATCCCAGCCACATTATCTTTGGCACACAGTTTAAAAGTTTGGGATCATTTCTTTCATCTCCCAGTATTCCCCCACAATGCGCTGAGGCACAATTAGCCAGATGGAATGTAATTTATACCCGGCGGTGACAAACGGTCAGCGGATCGTGAAACGGTATAATTACCTTTCAAGAAATTTGGTGGACCTCATTTAATTGACATTAATTAGTCTAAGTGTTTGAAGCTACAGCTGAAAACCTCCCGACTGTGAACGGTCAAACAAGTTTTACTTATAATTAGGCTCTTTGCTTTAGGAGATCTTTAAACGCAACATGTTGATGGGACGTATCAAGGGATTTGCTTTAACTTTCAGTGCTGGCACAAATGTGAATATTTAATGTGAATATAACTAAATATTATCCAGCCGCCAGCCATCCCGCTGCATTTTAAACATATTGATTAAGAGTAGGTAGACTTGGAATATTATTGATATGTATATACCTAGTGGGCTTAATGCTACAGAAATGCTTCACTCTGTGATCACAACATTGTGTTTTCTCGTGATATGGTATCAGTCTGTGCCTTTTTTGTCTTCTGGAAAAGATAATTTTAGTTGAGCCGTTTGTTTCCGGGTCGTTCTCAGATTTACTGTGAATTGTCTTTTCAGTTTTAATCTATTCTTCTAATAAATTGAACTATTAGTTAAGCACATTACATATTTCACCTGGACTTTTTTTTGTCGGGAAACCAAGCAGCTCTAACTATAGGATTTATCACAAAGGAAAGACTTAAACCTGCCGTATTTTTTGCCATATAGGTTGCACCTTTTTGTATAAATTAGCATGCCCTGCGACTTATACCGCAAAGCGACTTATTTATGTTTTTTTCCCACATATAACACAATTTTTAGCTGAGATCTGATGATTTCATTCATTCTGATATGGAAAATATTAAGCACTACCATATTTAGTCACTAGAGGGCCCTCGGTAAAAGTGGCTAATAATGAGACACATGGCTTGCCATACCAAGCCAACTTTGTCTCGCTCCTGAACTCCTGGAGAAAACGTCAAATCAACAGAGACACACCTTTACTATGACGTCAAGCAAACAAATACAGGTAGTCCCCGAGTTACGACGGAGTTCGTTCCTACGGCGCGTCGTAAGTCGAAAATCGTCGTAAGTCGGAAAACACATACACACTGGCCGCCACCTATACACGTACATGTACGGTACTGTACAGCTACCAAGCACTTAGTCTATCCTAACACAGTACCCTAAATAATTATCAAAAAACACATACAGTGCATTTCAGAGTCAGAGTCAGAGAGTCAGAGTCAGAGTCAGAGAGAGAGTCAGAGTCAGAGAGTCTTTATTGTCATTTACACCGCATGTGGTACATGAGATGAAAACGAGATTATGTACACGAGGTCCCAGTTACATCCAACAACAATGAAAGAGAAAAACAGTAATAACATCTAGAATTAACTAAGAAAAGCATCAACTAGTAATACACTAAGCCTAATATAGTGGGAATAAACAGCAGCACGAACATGAGTTTGTATGAGCAGATGGTCACAGATGAATACAGCAACAAGAAAACAGATCAGCATCAGCATGATGTGATATTTTGCAGTGTTTATTTTTTATTTTATTTTTATTTATTCATGAGTCTAACAGCCTCAGGGTAGAAGCTGTTCCTCAGTCTAGTGGTTCTACATTTGATGCTCCTCAACCTCCGTCCTGAGGGGAGTGGGGCAAAGAGTGAGTGTGCTGGGTGAGTGAGGTCTTTCATGATGCAGGTGGCTCTTTTCCTGCATCTGGAGGTGTAAATGTCTGTGATGGTGGGGAGACTGACTCCAACAGACTTCTGTGCAGCCTTCACCACTCTCTGCAGAGCTTTCCTCTCTTCAACTGTGCAGCCTCCATGCCATGGAGCCATAATGAAGGGAAAAAAGAGTTAAATTCTTACTGGGAGCTGGTGAAGCCTTCTTCCGCCTGTTAGCATGTTAGCTCGGTGTGCCTCCAACATCTGAGGCTGCCTATAGTTCGCGCGGTCCAAACTGTTTACAGTAAGGCCTGTTAGCATGTTAGCTCCATACATTTGGAGCCATAATGAAGGGAAAAAAGAGTTAATCACTTACTGGGAGTTGGTGAAGCCGTTCTTCCGCGTGTTAGCATGTTAGCTTGGTGTCCCAGCAGCATCCAAGGCCGCGAAGCCGTGTCTCCGTGTGTTAGCATGTTAGCTCGGTGTCCCAGCAACATCCGAGGCCGCAAAGCCGTTCCTCCACCTGAGACATCCATAGAGTTCACAGAGCGTTTCCAGCTCATGTATCCGAGCGCAGGAACCTCTGATTGGACACACGGTCTGTCCAAAGCCGGCTGTCGAAGCCGGAGCTAACCGAAGCTAACTGAAAACTGCCGGACACTGCCGAAAACTGTCGTCCACCTCAGTCTATCCTCCGTATTCCGTTTACAACGTAAAACCGCCGTCCTCCTCGGTCTATCCGCCGTATTCCGTATTCCGTTTACAACGTAAAACCGCCGTCCTTCTCGGTCCATCCGCCGTATTCCGTTTACAACGCAAAACCGCCGTCCACCTCAGTTCATCCTCCATGTCCCGTTTACGATGTAAAACCGCCGTCCACCTCGGTCCATCCTCCGTGTCCTGTTTACGACGTAAAACTGCCGTCCACCTCGGTCCATCCTCCGTGTCCCGTTTACGACGTAAAACCGCCGTCCACCTCGGTCCATCCTCCGTGTCCCGTTTACGACGTAAAACCGCCGTCCACCTCGGTCCATCCTCCGTGTCCCGTTTACGACGTAAAACCGCCGTCCACCTCAGTCCATCCTCTGTGTCCCGTTTACGACGTAAAACCGCCGTCCACCTCGGTCCATCCTCCGTGTCCCGTTTACGACGTAAAACCGCCGTCCACCTCAGTCCATCCTCCGTGTCCTGTTTACGACGTAAAACTGCCGTCCACCTCGGTCCATCCTCCGTGTCCCGTTTACGACGTAAAACCGCTGTCCACCTCAGTCCATCCTACGTGTCCTGTTTACGACGTAAAACTGCCGTCCACCTCGGTCCACCCTCCGTGTCCCATTTACGACGTAAAACCGCTGTCCACCTCAGTCCATCCTCCGTGTCCTGTTTACGACGTAAAACAGCCGTCCACCTCGGTCCATCCTCCGTGTCCCGTTTACGACGTAAAACCGCCGTCCACCTCAGTCCATCCTCCGTGTCCTGTTTACGACGTAAAACTGCCGTCCACCTCGGTCCATCCTCCGTGTCCCGTTTACGACGTAAAACCGCCGTCCACCTCGGTCCATCCTCCGTGTCCCGTTTACGACGTAAAACCGCCGTCCACCTCGGTCCATCCTCCGTGTCCCGTTTACGACGTAAAACCGCCGTCCACCTCGGTCCATCCTCCGTGTCCCGTTTACGACGTAAAACCGCCGTCCACCTCAGTCCATCCTCCGTGTCCCGTTTACGACGTAAAACCGCCGTCCACCTCGGTCCATCCTCCGTGTCCCGTTTACGACGTAAAACCGCCGTCCACCTCAGTCCATCCTCCGTGTCCCGTTTACGACGTAAAACCGCCGTCCACCTCGGTCCATCCTCCGTGTCCCGTTTACGACGTAAAACCGCCGTCCACCTCGGTCCATCCTCCGTGTCCTGTTTACGACGTAAAACCGCCGTCCACCTCGGTCCATCCTCCGTGTCCTGTTTACGACGTAAAACCGCCGTCCACCTCGGTCCATCCTCTGTGTCCCGTTTACGACGTAAAACCGCCGTCCACCTCGGTCCATCCTCTGTGTCCCGTTTACGACGTAAAACCGCCGTGTCCGTTTACGACATAAAACCGCCGTCCACCTCAGTCCATCCGCCATATTCCGTATTCCGTTTACGACGTAAAACCTCCGTCCTCCTCGGTCCATCCGCCGTGTCCGGTTTACGACGTAAAATCGCCGTCCACCTCAGTCCATCCGCCATATTCTGTATTCCGTTTACGACGTAAAACCGCCGTCCTCCTCGGTCCATCCGCCATATTCCGTATTCCGTTTACGACGTAAAACCTCCGTCCACCTCAGTCCATCCACCGTGTCCCGTTTACGACATAAAACCGCGTTCTTAGTATAGTACAGTATTCCTCCGCCACCGCCGCACCGCGTACAGTACAATACTGTATTCTTCCGCCGCTTCGCTACGACGTTCATGACGTAAAACCGCGTAACTCAAAATAAGGCTTTTCATAGTAAATGGGAGATGCGTCGTAACCACGAAACGTAGTGACTCGAGACCGTCGTAACCCGAGGACTACCTGTATTATACTTAGAGCTACTTTGTAAAAAGTAGCCAAAGGAACTGCTCGTTTGGTGCCATTTTAAAAGTTAACGTGGAATTCCTTTCGTGGTGAAAAGCGTGTCTTGTCATTTATTTAATCAAAAATACGATCAAACTGAAAGTAGCTTCAAGTAGGTCTTCCATTTTAGAATAATAAAAAGGACCACCCGTATAAGACTATAGAATGTCATTGATTATTCAGATGTCGTTTAGGT
Source organism: Garcialebias charrua (assembly GCA_038048925.1). Lineage (NCBI taxonomy): Eukaryota > Metazoa > Chordata > Actinopteri > Cyprinodontiformes > Rivulidae > Garcialebias > Garcialebias charrua. The sequence goes on from JBBPBX010030816.1 coordinate 9,222, forward strand.
GATTTGCAGCTGATTCTGCCTACACATGAAGTGGGACAGGCACTTCCTTTTAACAGACAAGTCACTGGTGTGGCCCGTGGACAAGACAAAGAGACTCTGACCAACTCAAGTGAGGTGTCAATTAAAAATGAAGAACGCCAAGTCCACTTTGAGACGACAGAGGACGCTTGAAGATCAGCTGCCGGCTAAAAGAAAAACGTGTGACGCATCCTTTGGGAATTCAGTGGCGTGTTGTACGGTTTAATGGGCGGGGCTTTGTAAAGTCTGGAGGTGAACGTTCAATCCTGCTGGGACTTTTGGTGTTGGTGCAGCTTTAGCTTTTGGAAACATTTAGCCCATTTTCTTCTTGTAGAAAATGAATTGAGCTCATTTTACATCCTTCAGATCTTTAGATGTGTTTACAACCTTTTACTGCTCCTTTCACATTTTGTTCTTCTTCAGCTTCTTTCAGCTTCCTGCTGCAAATGTAAACTTTTTTCCAGCTACGTTCAGCTAATTTCATTCCAGCTACTTTCGGCTAATTTCATTCCAGCTACTTTCAGCTAATTTCAGCTGTTTTCTTTCATAGACAAACATTTCTGTGCTTCTTCTAACTTCTTTCTTCTAATATCAGCTTTTATGCTCCTTTCAGCTTATTTCTGCAACTGCAAGCTTCAGCTTTTCCTGTTATTTCAGCTACTATTTAGCTTTCTTATGCTAATTTGAGCCTTTTCTGCTAATTCCACATTTTTTGCACTCATTTCAACTTTTATCAACCTAATTCAATAAAAAATATGCTCTCTCCACTTCCTTCTATTAATTTAGCCTTTTTAGCTACTTTTCAGCAGTTTTTTTTTTTTATAATTTGAGCTTTTTTCAGAATTTTCATCTTGTGCACTGCTTCTGTCAGCCTAATTGGACAACATGTTTTCTTTTCTGCTAATTTTTCATATACCTTTTCAGCTTGTTGTTGTTGTAATTCTTAGCTATTTCAGCTGTTTTCAGAAATTCTAGTTTCATGGTCTTTTCTGTCACTTTCAACCCAATTAACTTTTTTTCTGCTAAATTCAGCTACTATTTAGCTGTTGAAATGTTGCCTTTTCAACTAATTCCATATTTTTGAGCTTATTTCCTCCTGCTAATTTAAGCATCTTGCTGCCTTTTTAGCTACTTTTCAGCAGTTTTATAATATAATAATTTAAGCTTCTTTCAGAATTTTCACTTTCTTGTGCACATGTCTGCTTCTTTCAGCCTAATTGGACAAACATGTTTTATTTTTTCTGCTAATTTTTTAAATACCTTTTCAGCTATTTTTTGTGTAATTTAGCTAATTTCAGCTGTTTTCAGATAAATTCTAGTTTTTCATGGTCTTTTCTGTCACTTTCAACCCAATTAACTTTTTTTCTGCTAAATTCAGCTACTATTTAGCTGTTGTAAAATGTTGCCTTTTCAACTAATTCCATATTTTTGGAGCTTATTTCAGCTCCTGCTAATTTAAGCATCTTGCTGCCTTTTTAGCTACTTTTCAGCAGTTTTAAATAATAATAATAATTTAAGCTTCTTTCAGAATTTTCACTTTCTTGTGCACATGTCTGCTTCTTTCAGCCTAATTGGACAAACATGTTTTATTTTTTCTGCTAATTTTTTAAATACCTTTTCAGCTATTTTTTGTGTAATTTTTAGCTAATCTCAGCTGTTTTCAGATAAATTCAAGTTTTTCATGGTCTTTTCTGTCACTTTCAACCCAATTAACTTTTTTTCTGCTAAATTCAGCTACTATTTAGCTGTTGTAAAATGTTGCCTTTTCAACTAATTCCATATTTTCGGAGCTTATTTCAGCTCCTTCTGCTAATTTAAGCATCTTGCTGCCTTTTTAGCAACTTTTCGGTAGTTTAAAAAATAAATTAAGCTTTTTTCAGAATTTTCACTTTCTTGTGCACATGTCTGCTTCTTTAAGCCTAATTGGACAAACATGTTTTATTTTTTCTGCTAATTTGTTTTTTTTCTTACCTTTTCAGCTAATTTTTTGTTGTTGTAATTTTTAGCTAATTTCAGCTGTTTTCAGATAAATTCAAGTTTTTCATGGTCTTTTCTGTCACTTTCAACCCAATTAACTTTTTTTCTGCTAATTTCAGCTACTATTTAGCTGGTTGCAAAATTTTGCTTTTTCAAATAATTCCATATTTTTGGAGCTCATTTCAGCTCCTTCTGCTAATTTAAGCATCTTGCTGCCTTTTCATCTACTTTTCAGCTCCACCCCCCCTTTTTTTTCTAATTTTCAGCTTTTTGAGCTAATTTCCTATTTAATCCGCATTTCTGCTTATTTAAACCTAATTCAGCAAATATGTGTTATTTCTACAATCTTATGCTAACTTTGGCTTCTATTATAACTACACTACAGCATGTTTTCAGCTAATTTCAGCTGTTTTCAGCAAGTTATTAAGCAATGAGCATTCACACTGGGAAATGCAGTGTGACGCAGAAATATATTTGCTGAATTAGGGTTTAGATAAGCAGAAATGAGAGCAAAAATTAGGAAATTAGCTCAGATAGCTGGAATTAGCAACAAAAAAAAAGGGTAGCTGAAAAGTAGCTGAAAAAGGCAGAAAGAAGCTTAAATTACCAGAAGGAAATGGAAGGAACTGAAATGAGCTTAAAAAATTGGAACTAGCTGAAATAGCAACATTTTGCACAAACAGCAAATGACCGTATTTTCCTGTCGATAAGTCGCACCGCCCTATAAGTCGCATTGTCCAATATGTCCAATAAATTGGAAAAATCCATAAATATGTTGCACCGCCGTATAAGTCTCATCTATTATGCGTCACCGCTGACGCGTCGCGTATGTTATGCGTCACCGTTGACAACCCGAAATGTGGGCCGGAGGTTTGCTGCTGCAAATGGCGGCCACACGGAAGGACCTTAACAAGATTAACATGGTAAAAACAATTATTTGTTTGCTGAAAATTATAGCAAAGATGTGTCTTAGCTGAACTTTTCCTTAATAAATGCACGTAATTGTCAAATCAGCTGGATTTAAAAAGTAGTTTCGCTACGTGCACCCGCACGGGTGACCGCAGCATTTTCTTTCAAATTTAACAAGATAAACACTTAAAAATATATATTTGTTAGCTGATATTATAGCAAAAGTGTTTCTGAGCTTAACTGTTCCTTAATAAATTCACGTAATGGTCAAATCAGCTGGATTTAAATTGTTTCGCTTTGACGTCTTCCAAACGGTCGCGCGCACTGCGAAAATAAATTATAAATAAATTGAATTTTAGCTCAAACATCTCCTACAGCTAACAGTTTGTAAATGTCCACCCAGTACTGTAATTACTTTCTGTAAGTTTCAACAAAATCTGTCCTGTCGTTCATGAGCTATTTTGCAAAATAGTACCCGTTTAAAACACGGAGCTACAAGCTAACCGCTACACATCTACGTTGCTAAAACATAGAATGTTGTCTCTAAACATCTCATACAGCTAACAGTTTGTAAATGTCCAACCAGTAATTACTTTCTGTAAGTTTCAACAGAATCTGTCCTGTGGTTTAGTAGTTCATACCTCCAGAGCAGGAGGCCGGGCAGCGACAGAGTGAGTCCGACCAGAGGAGGCTGCCGTCGGACACATGAGCTTGAAACAGTTGGTGGACCGTAGCGGACAAAAGTGGTACTGCACCATTTTTTGCCAAAATGAAAAACGGTCATATCTCAGCCAAAAATTGGTCTAAAAAATATGGGGAAAAAAATCCATAAATATGTTGCTTCACCCTATAAGTCGCAGGGCATGCAAATTAGGAAAAAAGGTGCGACTTATACGTCGGAAAATATGGTAGTAGCTGAAATGGCATAAAAGGCTGAAACTAGCAGACATAAGATGAAAGGAGCATAACAAGCTGAAGTTTCTCTAGTTTTGCTTTGTGTGAAGCACCTTGGTAACAGTTTATCTGTTTTAAGCTGTGCTATAGAAATAAAATTGACTTGACTTGACTTGACTTTACTTGTTAAAGCCAAAATAAATTTATTACATGCTTTAGTTGTTCTAACGAACATGCCGTTTGGCCAGAATGTTCAAAAAGACTATTACAAACCGTCTTTTGCTGTAATGTTTCGGCTCACAAAACTATCTGTTCTCTGAACCAATCAATAGTATGGAACCAAGATGCAGACTTAAAAAAAGGCAAAAAGGACCTAGTTCAGGATATTTGTCTCCATTTTACATTTGGAGCATTACCTCCAGCGCTGAGATCACTCAAACGACGGCGTTCTTGGCTCACTTTGCAGCCGTTTTCATATTTCACAGCCTCCCGGTACTGATGGGACTAATTTTGGTGTCTGCGATGATTACCCCTTCAGTTGGCATCCATTACAGAGTGCACAACTCTCATCCTGAGCCAAGTCATCCTTGCCTTACACCCATCTTCCAAATACACTGCACCCTCACAGAGGAGGCCAGTATCCATTAGTCTGCAGCTGCAAACAGAATATTTAGTCTTTTTCTGTTTTTTTGGTGAGATCTTTCCATTTTTGTTTGCTTTGTACACAGATGTAACACCGCAGAGGGAGTTAATGAATTGGCGGTTGTGGATATTTAACCGTCTCTGTGCGCTTTTAATGTAGAGGTCGTTAAACTGTTCAACCAGCCCCTCCTTAAACCCATCAGGGTTTGGTTTAGTCGAATTAAAGCAGTGGGACGGCACTAAAAAGCCTCGAAAGAGTTGGATGAATTTAGCGAGCGTACAGGGGGAAACTGCAGAGGAATGGGTTTTAAAGTACCTTTAAGTAATGAAGAAAAAACAACAACTGCTACGATGAATCATGCTTATCTACTACTACTTATCTACTCAACAGGAGAGAAATAAATTGTTTTTTTAATTTAATTTTTAAATTTATGTATTCATTTCAAATTTAAAACACAAAAGAACAAAAAATTAAATTTACAGAACGATATAGAAAAATAAAGAACACATTTAAAATGAAAGGAAGCAGAAGAAGAAGATACTCTTATAATATCTGCCCCTTTTTAAAAACAAAATTCCATTTAAACAATCAATTTAAGCAAAATGTATCCATATACTGTACTATATGTATATACTATGCATGTACTATATTTATAACTCATAATAATATAACTAATTTATAGAGATTTTAAATCCATAACATTCACACATATCTTTTCAACAATCTAATCTTAATCATTTTCTTAAATACAGATATTGACTGTGCAACTTTAACATCATATTCCATTCCATATACCAATTCTATGTATTAAAGTAAAACAACCCTTTAAACTTGTTCTATATTGTGGTTTAACAAAAATATCTGTACCCTTTAAATTATAACAACTTTTCCTCTTTACAAAAAGCTTTTGAATATTTGAAGGTAGAGTGTTATTTTGTGCTTTATACATTAGTAAAAAAAATGTTATATTCCACCAAATCATAAAATCCTAGTAACTTCAATTTATAAAATAATACACTAGATGGATGATAATAATAATGCATTCTAGTTATTATTCTTAAGGCTCTTTTCTGTAAAACAAAAATAGGTTTCGTTGTAGTTTTGCACGCTGTACCCCAGATTTCAACACAATAAATTAAATGTGGTACTATGACTGTATTATACAGCAAAAACAAAGCTTTATCATTAGGTAGGTCCTTTACTTTATATAGTACTGCAATGGATTTGGATATTTCAGTTTAAGTACGGAAAAACAAGTAGAAAACACGTGTAAAAGCTCCTCCGGACATATCATCCTGTGAGCTAAAATACATTTGAAGTATGCCTAAATAGTGTTGCAATAAAAAAAAAATCTTGAAATTGATTCCAATCAATATCCCGTCATAAACTAGCTGGAGTTAGCATGCTGAGAATAATTTCATCTTAAGATAGAAACAATTACAAATACAAGTTATTCATTTGATGGCATGAGGTCAATTTGTCCTCCAGCAGCCTATAGCAGCCCAACTAAGAGATAAGTCCAGAAACCCAAGCCGACCTTAACTGTAGGATTTATCAAAAAGGAAAGACTTGAGCCTAGTTTTAAAAAGTAGACGATGCGTCAGCCTTATGGATAGAAACTGGAAGTTGGTTCCACAACAAAGGAGCCATGTGTGACCAACATATCATATTTTCTGGCGTATAAGTCGCACCTTTTTGCCTAATTTTCATGTCCTGCGACTTATAGGGCGAAGCGACATATTTATGGATTTTTTCCCATATTTTTAAAACAATTTTTGGCTCAGATATGACCGTTTTTCATTTTGGCAAAAAATGGTGCAATACCACTTTTGGCCTCTAGGGTACACCGTTCCCGCCTCATGTGTCCGACGGCAGCCTCCTCTGGTCGGACTCACTCTGTCGCTGCCCGGCCTCCTGCTCTGGAGGTATGAACTACTGAACCACAGGACAGATTTTGATGAAACTTACAGAAAGTAATTACTAGGTGGACATTTACAAACTGATTAGCTTTACGAGATGTTTGAGATAAAATTCAATGTTTTATAACCATAGATGGGTTAGCGTTAGCTCCGTGTTTTAATGGGTACTATTTTGCAAAATAACTCATGAACCACACGACAGATTTTCAATAAACTTACAGAAAGTAATCACTGGGGTGGACATTTACAAACCGTTAGCTGTAGGAGATTTTTGAGCTAAAATTCGATTTATTTACAAATTATTTTCGCAGTGCGCGCGACCATTTGGAAGACGTCAAAGCGAAACAATTGAAATCCAGCTGATTTGACCATTACGTGAATTTATTAAGGAACGGTTAAGCTCAGAAACACTTTTGCTATAATGTCAGCTAACAAAAATATATTTTAAAGTGTTTATCTTAACAAATTTTAAGGAAAATGCTGCGGTCCCACCTGCGCGGGTGAACTAGCGAAACTACTTGTTAAATCCAGCTGATTTGACAATTACGTGCATTTATTAAGGAAAAGTTCAGCTAAGACACATCTTTGCTATAATTTTCAGCAAACAAATAATTGTTTTTACCGTGTTAATCTTGTTAAAGTCCTTCCGTGTGGCAGCCATTTGCAGCGTTAATTTGGCTTGAAACAGCGGGGTTCTCTGCGGATTTATCCAATAATAATAATAATAATAATAATGAATTCAATTTATAACGCACTTTTCATTAGTGAAAATCTCAAAGTGCTACACACATTGAATGCTACACACATTCATACACCGGTAGCGGCAGACTACCATGCAAGGTGCTTTCCAGTCCTACCGGGAGCAACTCGGGGTTAAGTGTCTTGCCCAAGGACACAACGACACATGGTGTGGGGAACCGGGATTCGAACCGCCAACCTTCCGATCGGGGGACGACTGCCATTACCACTACGCCACGGCCGCCCCATCCAAGTAACCCAGCACAACCAGCTAGCCACAGAGTTAGCATCCAGTTCACCTCTGACCCGGAAGATGTCAAGATTCTATAGGCAGTCAACAGATTTAATGAAAAGTAACCAAAATACATAAAACTAACGACTCACCGTCGAGTGGTGGACACAAAACACACAATAAAATCCTCCGGCCGCGTTAATTTGGCTTGAAACAGCGGGGTTCTCTGCGGATTTATCCAAGTAACCCAGCACAACCAGCTAGCCATAAACGTTAGCACCGAGTTCACCTCTGACCCGGAAGATGTCAAGATGGAATAGTCCATTTTTATTTTTTTATTTTAAGAGCCTGTAATAAGTTTATTCGTTTTTACTGATAGATAATTAGTTATTAGCGGTACTGCATTGTAAATAAAAATAGCACAAATCCGCTTATGAATTATAAAAGTTAGTCACTCCGCTGTTACGCTTACAAAAACGTTAGGTCCGCTGTAAGCGGATTAGCGCATCAGCGGTCCCTAGCGTTCATGTGCCCACCTTTGATATTTATTTTGGGCAATATTTGTCCTTATGTACCTGACAAAACTCGAAGAATAGCGGGACTTACAGCTAAAGCTTAATAACTTGAAGCCTATAATCACATCAATGTTAAAGGAGTCATTTAGCTTGTTGGTGTCTTGACAGTGAAAAAATAAAACATATTTCTTTCGGACGCTGTAAGAAATAAGTTTTATACTTATTTCTTAGAGCGTCTGAATCGATGAGAATGCCGCCGGCATCAAAGCAGACATCCCAGCTGCCAGGCGGGTAGAACACAGCCGAGAATCAAAAGACAACATGGTCTCCAGCTTGTTCATCAGCGTGAGATAATTGTTCCAAGAAGCGCTGCCGTACAGGTTGCGAAGCAGATTTGTCTTATAATTACTCAAACAACTGGCAACTGAGTTCTCCATCATATAAACACACGTTCTTCCAAAAGGCATGCCTCGGGGGCCACAAGCTGATGAAAAATACATTATACATTCATAGGGAAATACTGGTTGATAGCCTGGTTTCTTCTTTTACCAAGCGATATTTCTTTGAAAATGTTCTCCAGTTTCAGAACTTGCTTTCTTGCAACAAAGGGAGCAACTTTGTCAGGGTGATTAGAGGCAATTATTGTGACGATTAGGAGACACTTGTGATATTTCTGACTGACAGATGGAGACAAACACAAACTGTTGGTTTGTATCCTCAATCTGGTTGCACACTATTACATTTCCTCAGCTGGCTCTTCAGATGCTTCCTGATGCTCTGCTCTGGTGAATGCCGTGATCGTTCAACGGCCCGTGAAGGGAATTAAACGACCAGAGAGAATGAAGTGAAGGAGAAAGACACATTTCTTCTTTATGTTGCCCTAGACTGATTGTTTGACTGTTAGCAAAATATCTAACAGACTACGTGAAGCCGGCGACTACGTGAAGCGCGGCGCTCGCACGGCGCCCCGCTGTGTGAGCGCCGCGCGAGCGCCGCTTGCACAAGCCTTTGAGCGCTCGTGCAAGCGTGCGCGGTCGCAAAAAAAGAGCTTGGCGCGTTCGCGCGAGCGTTCAAAGGCTTGTGCAAGCGGCGCCCGCACGGCGCTCACACAGCGAGGCGCCGCGCTCGCTCGAGGGCGGAGCTTTGCCCCAGCCTTTAAATACTGTGAGTGAGGGAGCCTGCCTGACACTCAGTGGCAACTCATAGGGTTGAGAGATAGTATCTTCAACTTTATTTTTATTTCATTTAATGAGATAGTATCTCATTATACTGAGATACTATCTCATTTTAATTAGACAGTATCTCATTTTAATGAGATACTATCTCATTTTAATGAGATAGTATCTCATTATAATGAGATAGTATCTT
>JBBPBX010030817.1:0-16908 GCA_038048925.1 Garcialebias charrua
CCAGCTTAAAGGGACGGTCTACCTCAATTCAGGGAGTTGGATTGTGGAATGTTCTGGAGAGTGATGTTAAAAATGCAAAATCAATTCATTCATTCATTCATTCATTCAACCTTTATTTATACAGGCTAGCCTCGTTGAGTCACGGGGACTCATTTACAAGAGGGACCTGTCTCACTCACACCAAACAACCATCCACTCTCACACTCACACCTAGGGTCAATTTAGAGTCACCAATCAGCCTAACAAGCATGTTTTTTGGTCTGTGGGAGGAAACCGGAGTACCCGGAGGAAACCCACGCATGCACGGGGAGAACATGCAAACTCCACCCAGAAAGGCCCCGGACCGGGATTTGAACCGGCAACCTTCTCGCTGAGAGGCAGCAGCTCTACCATATGTTCTATATTTATATCATATATATATATATTATATATATATATATATATATATATATATATATATATATATATATATATATATATATATATATATATATATTTATATATATTTATATATAGCCGGCAGCGTTATCAATATTTGCACTACACTGCCAACTGAAAAGTAACAAAAATGATCCTAAAAGGATGAAATTACAAAAATCAAAGGATTTATTTAATACTTTACGTACATATATTCTATTCGGCCACGAAATTAACAAAAAATAGAATGATCTTTGATTCCCTAAAACCACGTTTAAATCTCAAATACACGGGTGTGTCGCCACCGCATTTATACATAAAAGTAACCCAAAATACATGAAACTAACGACTCGCCGTCGAATGGTCGACACAAAACACACAATAAACTCCTCCGGCCACGTTAATTTGGCTTGAAACAGCGGGGTTCTCTAAGGATTATCCATTAGTAACCCAGCACTACCGGTGTAACAGGCAGACACAGTTAGCGTCTATAGGTAGTCAACAGATTTAATGAAAAGTAACTAAAATACATGAAACTAACGACTCGCCGTCGAATGGTCGACACAAAACCCTCAATAAACTCCTCCGGCCACGTTAATTTGGCTTGAAACAGCGGGGTTCTCTAAGGATTATCCATTAGTAACCCAGCACTACCAATAGGCAGACACAGAGTTAGCGTCTATAGGTAGTCAACAGATTTAATGAAAAGTAACTAAAATACATAAAAATAACGACTCACCGTCGCGTGGTCGACACAAAACCCTCAATAAAATCATCCGGCCACGTTAATTTGGCTTGAAACAACGGGGTTTTCTACGGATTTATGAAGACACCGAGCGCAGCCAGCTAGCCACAGAAGCCCCTGAGTTCAACTATGACCCGGAAGATGTAAAGATGGAATAGTCCATTTTTAGTAGGGGGATAAAGAAATCGACCGTTTTTTATTGCGTATTTAATGAACGTTTTCATCGTAACTATAATTATTTTTATGTTAAATGTACATTAACAAGCAGGATCAATGTTAGTTATGTAGGTGACTGCACGGGGCGAGGCGGGGCCGGGGCCACTGCTGAAATGGGACCCCCAGGCATTTACCTACATGGTAGAGCCGAGTCTGTTCTCAGCTCTGCCCCCCTTCCCCTCACACCCTCCCTCCTTTCTGCTGTTTACGGTGGGGAAAAAGGTAAAAACAAGCAGCATAAGAGCTTGTAAATAAGTTTATTGGTTTTTACTGATAGATAATTAGTTATTAGCGGTACTGCATTTTAAATAAAAATAGCACAAATCCGCTTATGAATTATAAAAGTTAGTCAATTCACAAAAACGCTGACAAAAAGTTTAGGTCCACTGTAAGCGGAATAGCGCTTTAGCGCTCCCTAGCGGTCTGGCGCCCACCACTGATGCATGGTAAATCCAAAAACATTAAAAGCAAAAACAACTGGACTTTATTTGTAACTGAAGATGTTTCACTTCTCATCCGAGAAGCTTTCTCAATTCAAAGAAACAAAAAGTGTGGGATTGCAGTGGAGAGCATCCTGTGCTCCAGCATCAATGTGTGGCATGGAGGCTGCACAGCTGCAGAAAGAAAAGCTTTGCAGAGAGTGGTGAAGGCTGCACAGAAGTCTGTTGGAGTCAGTCTCCCCACCATCACAGACATTTACACTTCGAGATGCAGGAAAAAAGCCACCTGCATCATGAAAGACCCCACTCACCCAGCACACACACTCTTTGCCCCACTCCCCTCAGGACGGAGGTTGAGGAGCATCAAATGTAGAACCACTAGACTGAGGAACAGCTTCTACCCTGAGGCTGTTAGACTCATGAATAAATAAATAATAAGAATAATCACTGTGAAATATCACATCATGCTGATGCTGATCTGTTTTCTTGTTGCTGTGTTCATCTGTGACCATCTGCTCATAAAGACTCATGTTCGTGCTGCTGTTTGTAATGACGTTTTTCTATTACTCTAGGGCTTAGTGTATTTCTAGTTGGATGTTTTTCTTAGTTCATATCCTAGATGTTATTACTGTTTTTCTCTTACATTTTGTTGTTGGATGTAACTGGGACCCTGTGTACATAATCTCATTTCATCACATGTACTACATGCGGTGCAAATGACAATAAAGACTCTCTGACTCTGACTCTAGTTCTAAAGCTGAGGTGTTCTGTAAACTTGCATACTACAGATTGACACATGCAGATTGACCTTTCACTCTTCACAACAAAGGATTGTTAGGGTCTTTGTTAGTCCCACTCAAAAAGATAGGACACTCTGGTCACATGGATAGAGGGCAAAACATCTTTCCACAAAAAAGAAACTGACCAGATGACCTGATTGACCGTTATTGGATTTTGTACCTGGATGATTGAGCATGAACTTTGATGTCTGGTCACATGGTTGAAATGCCTGATGGGTGAGAAAATAGCTCAGTCTTATCACCGTTTTAACCCAATAATTTCTAGTGAAACGACCAACAACCAGATATTAACCAGGTGTGTTTGTTCCTTCTGAAGTCCACGACCGTCCACGACCAAACTTTGTCCACGACCAAGTCGGTGTAGGGGGTTCGAAGACAGCTCACCTCTGGTGTGCCTCTGTGCCACTGAGCAAGGTAGTAACAGAACCAAACCAGCTGGCATAGGAAAAAGTAAACCCATGGAGCTGTGGCTCAGCTGGTGCGATGAAGTGATAACATGAATGTGTGACCGCCAACTTGATAAAACAACAACAGAAAGATTAATTACATACTATTTATTAAGGAATATTAATGATACAGGCCCTGTGATGGACTTGCAACCTGTCCAGGGTACACCCCGCCCCTTGCACATTGATTTCTGGACATGGGCACTGCCGACCCCCATTACCCAAAACTGAAGAAGCAGGTAAACGATAATGGATGGCTGGATGGATAACGACCCACTACAACTTTATAGTTTTAAAAACTGTTAACCACAAAGGGGATTGCTAAAGTGTTAATTCATCCTGTTTTTTTTATGAACAAGGAAGTCCATTACTCATTTCATGTGTCATGCTCCACCCTCCTCCCCTAGTGAGGTGTCCAAAAAGCATTCTTTCCAGATGTCTGAACCACTTCAGCGGTCTCGTCTGGATGTAGAGGAGCAGCAGTTCTACTCAGAGTCTGTCCTGGAGAACTGAACTGGACTCCTGTCTCTCACTAGGGTCCTCAAGGCAGCATGGAAATTTGCCAATCCAGTCTACAAGTGTTTTGTGAACTTGGAGGAAACAATAATGCGTGTTCTCCTGTCAGTTTCATTGTGCCACAATCTCCAGTTCTCTCTGGAGTGGTTTGCAGCCAAGTGTAAAATGACTGGAATGGGGATCGACACTTTATATATCTAAAAGTGTTGGATCTGAGGTAGCAGCAGGCATGCCCTCTGTATACAAGTTTTGTCTACAATCCTACATTTGCCTGTGAAGTCACAAACTCTGGGTAGTGACTGACAAAAGAAGACTGTGTATCTAGGATGTCTAAATTAGTTTTCTCTGCAGCGTAGCTGGACTCTTTCTTAAGAGCCAGTTCAGTATTCCATGGCCAGGACAAAACCTGCTAAGAAGAGAGATGCCCCTATAATTGCAACACAACATATGCCCCCCCCCCCTTTTTTTTTTTAAACAAGGGAACAACCATTCAGTCTGCCATTCCAGTGGCACTGCCCCCAATGTACATGAAATATTGCAAAGGTGTGTCAACCAAGACAGCCCCACAACATCCAGAGCGTTAAATAAACAAATCAGGGCAGATCTCATTCACCATTGGAGTCCTACCTCCGTGGAACACTAACTATCGTGGCAACCTCAACCATGGTTATGGATAGACCAACCCCAAAGCCCCCCAACTCATCCTCCATGGAAGATGTGCTTGTGGGCTTGAGAAGGTTTGAAAAGTATTCCTTCTACCTCCCAACAACATCACTGGTTAAGGTCAGCAACACCCTACCTTCAACAAACACAGCGTTAGTAAAGCACTGCTTTCCCCTCTTCTGCTTCCAGATCGTTTGCCAGAACCTTCTCGGAGCAAATTGAGAGTCTCTATCCAAGGCCTCACTAAACTTCTCCCACAATTGAGCTGTTGCCTCAGCAACAGCCAAGGCTTCAGCTCGCTTCACCCTCCTGTACTCCTAAGCTTTCTCCTGAATCATATCAGCAAACAAGGGCTGATGGGACTCCTTCAGCTTGACAGCCTTCCTAAACTGGGTTGTCCATTACCAAGTTTGATGATGGCCACTGTGAGAAGCACCAACAACCTTGCGACCACAGCTCAAGGCCACCACCTCAACAATTAAGGCACAGAACATGACCCACCTGGACTCAATGTCTTCCTCCTCCATTGGTATATGGTTAAAGATATCTCGGAAGTGTGAGCTGAAGATCTTTCTAATGGATTCATCTGCCAGGCGTTCCCAGCAAACTCTCATGACACGTTTGGGTTTGCCAGGTCTGTCCGGCATCTTTCCCTGCCAGCCATCATATCCAACTCACTACTGGGTGGGGATCAGTTGACAGCTCAGTTCCTCTTTTCACTTGAGTGTTCAAAACAAACTGTCATAACACGGGGAAGCCAGAGTGATACGAGACCAGAAAGGACTAGATGCGGTTAGAAAAGGTAACAGCGTTTATTACATACATGTACAGTGAGCTAATTACAGGTGGGCATCTCTTGGGGATCCTGGGAAAGAGAGTTAGATCAGTGAGGTCCACTTGCAGGGTAGAACACAGATGGATATTTGTTTGTTTTCTCTTACAGGTGGAGGCGCAGGTGGGGGCGCAGGTGTTAAGCACGGATGTGATCCACCAGGAAACACCAGAGATGAAAGACCAAGCAGAACAGGCAAGGCAGACTGGACAGGCGTGTGGCTGGAAGGCGAGGCACATAGGACAGGAACCAGAGTCATAGGGATACCAGGACCAAACAGGAGTCGAGAAGGCAGGATGACTGCAGGCACAAGAACAAAGTTAAGTAACTCTTGTTTTTACAATGATTTACTGGCCACAAGTATGAATACCAAAATGGATACAATGCTCCAGCGATGAGTCACACTGGACTGCAGCCTTAAATAGTAGAAGGATCTCGTCAGGTGGATGGCCGACAGCTGGTGGTAATCAGCAGCCCTCTCGGAGGAGGAGCTGCAGACAGTGGATCTCTTACACAAACGGCTGCAAATCAATTGACACATCTACAAAGTCAAACATCTGTCTATGTCCTAGGGTGTCCTGGTGCCAAAATGCAGTTATGGATACCCTTATGTTCGAACATGGTGCTTGTGATGGACAAACCATAACTAGCACAGAAGTCCAACAACAGAACACCCCTCGGGTTCAGATCAGAGAGGCCATTTGTCCCAATCACGTCCCTCTAGGTCACACAGTCATTACCCATGTGGGCATTGAAGTCCTCCAGCTGAATAAAGAAATTCTTAGATGGCACACTTTCCAGCATCCCCACACTACAAGAAGGTCTAATACTCTGTGCTGATGTTTGGACCATAGGCACAAACAACATCAGAGCCCTACCCTCCACCCAAAGGCACAGGGAAATCAAATGACACAACTACAAAGTCAATCAATCATATGTCTATGTCCTAGGTTGTCCTGGTGCTAAATGCAGTTGTGGACACCCTTATGTTCGAACATTGTGTTTGTGATGGACAAACCATAACTAGCACAGAATTCCAACAACAGAACACCCCTCAGGTTCAGATCAGAAAGGCCATTTGTCCCAATCACATCCCTCTAGGTCGCACTGTCATTACCCATGTGGACATTGAAGTCCTCCAGCTGAATAAAGGAGTTCCCAGATGACACACTTTCCAGCATCCCCACACTCCAAGAAGGTCTAATACTCTGTGCTGATGTTTGGCCCATAGGCACAAATAACATCAGAGCCCTCCCCCCACCCAAAGGCACAGGGAAGCCACCCTCTCATCTACCTGGGAAAACTTTAACACAGAGGCATCAAGCCAGGGGGCTAAAAGAAGACCCACATCAGTTTGGCACCTCATGCCATGGGCGATTCCAGAGTGGAATAAGGCCCAGCCCCACTCAAGGAGAATAGTTCCAGAGCTCATATTGTGCATTTAGGTGAGCCCAACAATATCTAGTCAGTACATCTCAACCTCACACACAAGCTCAGGCTCTTTACCCACCAGAGAGGCCACATTCCATGTCCCAAGAGCTTTAGTAAGCCAGGGTCAGAGTACCAAGGTCCCCGCCTTCGGCCATAGCCCACGGCATCATGTACCCAACTTGTACTGGCCCTCCTGCAGGGAGGCCCACAGGAAAGAAAATCTATGTTGCTTATTTGGGCTGAGCTTGACTGGGCCCCATGGGTAGAGGAGACCTATGCCCCTTTTCCACTCGCTCGGCGCGGGTCGGATATTTCGTGCTAGACCCGTGCTGGATGCATTTTCCACCAGACTTCCGAGCCGCATTACCTGACAATTCTGTCATCAGGGGCTCGCCGAAGAGCCCTTACCCCAGGCCTGAATCCAGGATGTGGCCCTGGAAACCCACGTCCAGGCAAGGAACACTGAGATCTTTGTTTGTTTGGTTTTTATCCATACAAGTGTGTGGCATTGCTATTTGTCTGGCCTGTTACTCACTGCTGTGTCCCATCAGAGTATGAATGTGATCTAATACCAAAATGTGTCTCTTTATAATAGTCAGATTATACAGATGTAGCAGTGTGCTCTGTGTGTGTAGGTGGTGTAGGTGGTGTGTGTGTGTGTGTGTGTGTGTGTGTTGGGGGGGATGCATGCGTGTGAGTGTGGTGCAACAAGAGAATACAAGGTACGAAGCAAAAGTTGATCTATTTATGTTAGTGTTTTTAATTTGTTTTTCAATTATTTTTATTATAATTATTATAATATGGCGCCGAGGTTAGAGAAGGTGGGCCTGTGATCAGAAAATCGCTTGTTCAACTCCCGTATTGACAACATCAAAATGTGGGTGGGGAAAGTGAAACACCCACACCTGTCTCCACCCTCATTTGCTCCACTCTGGGCCCTCTAGCAAGGTCCCTAACCACCACCTCTCCTGGGCGCCCAGATAACATCTCTCTGCTCCACACAGAGTGTTGTGGTAGCTGGGTGGGTAGTCTGTGATTGCATCAGGAAGGTCATCCGGCGTAAAATAATTGCCAAGGCTCCATGCAGCTTAGTTCGCTGTGGTGACCCCTAAAAGAAGGGGGAAGCCAAAAACAAAAAACAAAAACAAACAAACAACAACAACAACAACAACAACAACAACAACAACAACAACAACAAAAATATATAAAGTAGTATGTACTGTATATGTAGTATATATCTACAGTATATATCTACATATACATATATACTGTACATATATATATATATACAGGTGACCCCCGAGTTAAGAACGAGTTAGGGAGATAAGAACTGTTCGCAGCTCGATTCTGCCGTAGCTAGGGGGTGAAAATTGCGTCCAGTTCGTAGGTCCTTATTCCGTTCGTAGGTCGTGGAAATACCGCTAACGGAGCCCGCGCACACATTTAAGCATGTACAGTAGTGTACTGTAATGTTAAACATTGCTATTCACATTTACAGAATAAATAAAAATATATTTTCTTACTTTGAGATGGTCAAAGCCGACATCTTAGGTTGCCTTGCGTTGCCATGATTGTTGTCGGGCCGAGCAGCGCGGCAGCCGCCGAGTGAACCACCAGCAGCTGCTCAAGGCCTGTGTTAGCTAGCTGGCTAGCTTCTGCTAGCCAGGCCATGGGCTGGTGTTGGAGCGGCGGTGCGGCGATCAATCTGCAGCTGCTGCTCCAGCCTGAGACGTCCACAGAGCTCACAGAGCGATTCCAGCTAGTAATTAATCCATATGATGCGATCCTGGTCACCAGTTTTCAAAGGCCGGCTCCCGGCAGCTAACCTAAAATGGCGTCCGGTGTTCTACATTAATTTGTGACCGGAGACCCCCGTGACTGAACCTAAAATGGCGTCCGGTGTTCTACATTAATTTGTGACCGTGTAAACTGAAGACCTACTTCCTGCTGCCCAAGATTGCTCAAAAATGATCAGAAATGATCATTTTTATCATAATTATTATTTATAAAGCCTTTAAAACAACCACAGCTGCAACAAAGTGATGTACACATGAAATTAAGAACATTTAAACACAAAAAAAATATATATATATATTATATATATCCATCCATCCATCCATTTTCTTCCGCTTATCCGGGGTCGGGTCGCGGGGGTAGCAGCCTAAGTAGGGAGGCCCAGACTTCCCTCTCCCCAGCCACTTGGAGCAGCTCCTCTGGGGGAATCCCAAGGCGTTCCCAGGCCAGCCGAGAAACATAGTCCCTCCAGCGTATCCTGGGTCTTCCTCTGGGTCTCCTCCCGGTGGGACATGCCCGGAACACCTCACCAGGGAGGCGTCCAGGAGGCATCCTAACCAGATGCCCGAGCCACCTCAACTGGCTCCTCTCGATGTGGAGAAGCAGCGGCTCTACTCCGAGTCCCTCCCGGATGACTGAGCTTCTCACCCTATCTCTAAGGGAGAGTCCAGACACCCTGCGGAGAAAACTCATTTCAGCCGCTTGTATCCGAGATCTCGTTCTTTCGGTCACAACCCAAAGCTCATGACCATAGATGAGGGTGGGAACGTAGATCGATCGGTAAATTGAGAGCTTTGCCTTTCGACTCAGCTCTCTCTTCACCACGACAGACCGGTACAGCGCCCGCTTCACTGCGGACGCTGCACCTATCCGCCTATCGATCTCACGCTCCAGTTTTCCCTCATTCGTGAACAAGACCCGAGATACTTAAACTCCTCCACTTGGGGCAGGACCTCCTCCCCGACCCGGAGAGGGCATGCTACCCTTTTCCGGCTCAAGACCATGGCCTCGGATTTGGAGGAACTGATCCTCATCCCGGCCGCATCACACTCGGCTGCAAACCGCTCCAGCGAAAGCTGTAGATCACGATCTGATGAAGCCAATAGGACCATATCATCTGCAAAAAACAGAGAAGCGATTCTAAGGCCACCAAAACGGATCCTCTCAACACCTTGGCTGCGCCTAGAAATTCTGTCCATAAAAGTTATGAACAGAATCGGTGACAAAGGGCAACCTTGGCGGAGTCCAACTCTCACTGGAAACGAGCCTGACTTACTGCCGGCAATGCGGACCAAGCTCTGACACCGGTCGTACAGGGACCTAACAGCCCATATCAATGGGCCTGGTACCCCATACTCCCGGAGTACCCCCCACAGAACCCCCCGAGGGACGCGGTCGAATGCCTTCTCCAAGTCCACAAAGCACATGTAAACTGGTTGGGCAAACTCCCACGCACCCTCCAGGACCCTGTTGAGGGTGTAGAGCTGGTCCAGTGTTCCACGACCAGCACGAAAACCACACTGCTCCTCCTGAATCCGAGGTTCGACTATCCGACGGACCCTCCTCTCCAGAACCCCTGAATAGACCTTACCAGGGAGGCTTAAGAGTGTGATCCCCCTATAGTTGGAACACACCCTACGGTCCCCCTTTTTGAATAGGAGGAACCACCACCCCAGTCTGCTGCCCAGAAACACTATTTACACTATATATTATAGTATACTGTATATATTATATTATATATAATACACTATATTATAGTATACTGTATATATATATATATTATATATAATACACTATATATTATACATATATTATACACTATACTGTATATTGTATTATATATATTATGTTATATATTATACACTATATATTATATATATCATACACTATATATTATATTATATATATTATACACTATATGTTATATATACAGGTAGTCCCCGACTTACGAGCGAGTTCTGTACCTGCGAGTCGCTCGTAAGACGAAAATTCGTACGTTGGAACATGAAACACGTGTTCTCGTAAGTCCGGATTTTCGGTCGTAANTATATATATATATACAGTATATATATTGTATTCCAAAGCACTTTTTTATGTTTTATCTGTAAAACCTCGTGCATAAATACATTTAAATTGCTTAATATAGTTTAGGAAAACAATTAACTTTGGGGACTGTCAGCTCTAAGAGTTAATTTAAAGTTTTTTATACTGGAGCGATTGCAAAATGACAAAACTAATCCTCAAAAACGTTCTCACCACAAATCGAACTTCTGAGTTGATGGAAAGCTGTACCAACATGTATACAATTTCAATAAACCCTTGGCTTCACTGTTTCTTAATTTCTCTGGATTTGGTTACATTTTATGTAAACTAACAATACAAACTCTCCCAAAAGCTATTAAGCAATAAGTAATTGAGAAATGCACTGAAAATAACATGAACTTGAAAGAAAAACCTTGTCAGTAGACACCATACTGATTTATTTTTATTTTTTCTAAAGAGAAGCTTACTAAAATGTTTTTTTTTCTTTCCTGGATAAACACGGTGACTGTGTGTTCCCGTCTGTTTTGAAGAGACTACTTGCAGTCAGATAGGCCAAAGAGTATGACATTAGCAGACGGCATGCTTGCACCCTGCATGCTGGCCATATGTCATGCCAAATCTCATCTTACACTAAGAGAAGGTGCTGCTGGCGACTAAAAGGCCACCTTCGAAACAGATATCATCATCCTGATACCCTGACCTGACTGGAGCTGAGAGCCACAGCTCTGCTCTCTATCACTTCATGATGCATTAACTGAGGGGAGCTGGGTCACAATATACTGTGGAAAAACATGGCTGATGCTACAAAACCTGTGGCTTACATAGAACTCCAAGGTCCAGAGCCACAAAATCTGTCACCTACGGAATTCAGTACAAAACTGCTCTCATTACACACCAAAGCTTACACGGAACTTCGCCAGATTATCTAAAGGACATTCTTGCACTATATTCATCCACCCGGTCTCTACGATCACAGAACAGTAATCTCCTTCACATTCCACGAACCAAATTAAGGACCATGGGAGACCGGGCATTCTGTGTGGCTGCCCCCCGCCTATGGAACTCCCTCCCTGACTACCTGAGAGCTCCACAGTCACTGGTTGACTTTAAACAAGGCTTAAAGACTTTTCTTTTTAAAGGGGACCTCAGATGTATTTTTTAAATTTTTATGGTATTTCTGTGGGATATCCAGACCCTATTCCTTCAATTTAATGCACAAAATAATTATTAGATAATCAATTATACCCTTTTTAATTCTGCCATTTTTAACTTTCGTTTTGAACGACCGGTTTCTTGAAGTCCACGCCCTTCAACGATCTGTTCACGCCCTCTGTAACAGCCAGTATCTGTAATGTGTTGTTGTTTTAAAATTAGCTCTTTTTTTATTACTCATTTGACTTACTGTTAGTGTTAGCTTAAGATAACTTACCGAAACCCGTCTGAGCGCGCCGCAGTTTGCTGCTCCTTTTAGCATTAGACCACCCGAATCCGAAGCTAATGTTAGCTTGTTCCTCTTCCGGTTTTCGCCAGCTCCGCTCGTTGCACGCGATGAGATTTTGGGAGTTATCGCTGTTCCAGTGAAGACAACACAAAGTTCACCAAGTGTCTCCCGTAAATTAATCTGTAAGGAGAAGGTCCTCTTGCTGCGAGCCTGCTGCGAGGCTGCTGCAAGGCTGTACAGTTGAAGCTCCGCTCCATCGCGCCGGAAGAGGGTCCCGTCGAACCCGGTCCTTCCGCCTGTGGTCCGCTCGTTTAATTTTTGCCGGCTGCGCGTTGGCAGCGATCGCAAATACACTAAAAATTGAACTAAAACATAAAAATAACAATTATACTTTATTTATAAAGCCATTTAAAAAAACACAGCTGCAACAAAGTGCTGTACACATGAAATTAAGAACATATAAACAAAAGATGAGATGAAATCATGAAAAACAACAGTCATGTGTTTAATACAGAAGTGGGTTGAGCCTAACCAGGGGTTGCTAGGTGAGGGGCTGGACTCAGGTTTGATCTGATTGGCTGGCGGCTTGTGACGTCAATAAATGCAGGAAGTGTGAATCCTGGTGTATTTATCAAAAATAAATAAATCTACTTAGAGTAAATAAACCACTGGGTGCATTTTTTTGGCACAAGGACTGTTTTTTTATGAAGTAAATACCCAAAGTTTAGTAAAAAAACATTAAAAAGTGAATTTTGCATGTGTGGTCCCCTTTAAGCGAGCCTACTCTGCCTCCGCATGATTTTATCTTAGATCTTAGTTGATATTATCATTACTTTGAATTGATTTTATTATTGATTTTACTTGATTTTATCACTTGTTTTTATTTGATCTTTGATTTTAGTTGCAGTTTGTAGCACTTTGAGATTTTTGTTAATGAAAAGTGCGTTATAAATTAAGTTCATTATTATTATTATTATTAAAATGTCACAGGAGTCAATAGTTGACACACTTTTAGTTGTTGTGACAAATGGTCGGTCTGTTGCAGTGTTTTGTTTCACATGTGAAGTTTTGCTTTTTAATTCTTAAGTTTCTTTTGATGATGGAAATATGCTCTAAAATGCTTGCTTCTGTTATCAACTTGTCTCTGAGGCCAGCAGGAACTTGTTCATATCTCATTAGTTGAAACCAGGTATGTTGAAACTAGGGATTGGGCTGATCCGATCCAGTATCGGCCTCCGGTACCAGCATAATTTACGTATCGGATTTTTCTGATGCAACCTGCAAAGATTTCTGATCCATCATGCATGTCTGTGTCTTGAAACTTCTCCTGTGATTCCCTGCCAGCTGCTCTGCACATTGGCTTAAAACTATGGAATGGGTTTCCTGAAAGGAGGCGTGTCTCATGAACACAGAGTAATAAGACCCGCCTCACATTCCGGAAATCCATTTCATAGTTTGCAGCCAGCTACAACGTGCAGTAGCGCTGTGGCTAACATCTAACCAACTTTTCATCTAAACATGTCCGCGGTGTGGAAGTGTTTTACACTAGAAACACCTCAAAACAAGATAGCAACGTACAATGTCTGCAGAGCCATACCACCACATTACACCATGGTAAAGTTAGTTTTATGTTGGACATTTGAGCTCCATGGGCTTCAGCGGGGCACTACTCTCACTGAACACAAAAAAAAGCACCCCGGCCAGCCACGTCCAATCTGCCGCGCTCAGTCTGCCGGTCTCGGAGGAGGGATAGCCTGAGTGCGGCTGACCGAAATCAGACTGCCAGCCCCAGATTGAACAAAAGTAGCTCTCCGCTGAAGTCACAGAGCTCGAATGTTTACTAAGAAGTTGTTAAACTTCATTGTAATTAATGACCAACAACTATCAGTTGTAGAAAATGAAAAATGTTGCAGCTTGATACTTGCAGCCAAGATATAGTTTACCCTCAGATATTTATCAGTAGAACAGGAGACAATCATAATTAAAAAAAACTAAAAAAACATATGAATTGAAAATTATAATAAAATTATATAAAATAAAATAAAATAAAAACACAAACAGCTACCCTGATGCATGCTCAATAATCCAGGTAGAAAAATCTAAAAAAAAAAGCTAAGTCTGGTCCTCTGGACATTCAAAAAACAAAACAAAGCAAAAAAAAATAAAACAAATGTAGAAATGTTTCATCTTTTGTCTGAAAGACTTCCTCAGTCTGAGCTGCTGTATTCAGCTCAGTCTTATTTTTTTTTTTTCATTCATTCATTCAACCTTTATTTATACAGGCTAGCCTCGTTGAGTCACGGGGACTCATTTACAAGAGGGACCTGTCTCACTCACACCAAACAACCATCCACTCTCACACTCACACCTAGGGTCAATTTAGAGTCACCAATCAGCCTAACAAGCATGTTTTTTGGTCTGTGGGAGGAAACCGGAGTACCCGGAGGAAACCCACGCATGCACGGGGAGAACATGCAAACTCCACCCAGAAAGGCCCCGGACCGGGATTTGAACCGGCAACCTTCTCGCTGAGAGGCAGCAGCTCTACCAGTTGTGCCACCGTGCTGCCCATGCGGTGCTTATAAATAGCACCCTCTCACAGTGGATCAACCAGTTTGCTGATGACAGCCTTAAAAGCTCACATGATCAAGGAGGACCATCAGCCTAACAATGGATCGTTAGCATCCTGATGGTTGTTTGCTATTCACAGAGGGCTGAGTGATACTATAACAGCATTGTAAGAGGGGGACAGTTGAACCAGAAGGCCTCCACCTCTGTTTAATGATGGACAGTTTCTTTTCAGCTGTTCTAAAGCTAGGTTTATACTAGTGTCTCACGTCTTTTACCCCCCGTTGAGTGAACCCAGCGATGATGCAATTGCGTGTGTGTCACCGACCGCATTGAGTGTTTATACTTGGCAAGACGTGGGGGATAAATTATAATAAATCCCTCCCTCTTCCCTCCCTCTTCCAACTTTTTTTATTTTTTTTTATTGAATTTATTCATTTCAAATTGTAAAAACACAAGAAAATTATTTACAAAACCACATTATAAAACAAAACAATACATGAAATGAAAGGAGGCAGAAGAAGAAAAAAATCTCATTATTTCTGCCCCTTCTTCAAACAAAATTAACAATCAATTCAAATAGCAATCACATATATAAAAAAATATAAGATATTAAATGATTTCTCACACAAAACCATAAATTCTGAGCTTTGAACAATAATAAAAGAATATTATAGTCAACCAAATCATTAAAAAAAAACTTTAGCAATTTCAATTTGTAAAACAAAACATTTGATGGATGGCAGTAATGTTTTCTTGTAATAATTATTATGGCTCTCTTCTGTAAAATAAAAATAGGCTTTAGTTACAGTTTTGCACGCTGTACCCGTATAACCGTATTATAAAAAAATAAAAAAACTCAACCATGTGAGATTTGAACTCACGTCCTTGGGAGTGGCAGCGCAACGTGTTTACCACTAGACCACCACGGCTTGTTGTTTAAGAGTGGAGTTTGCTTTCTTTTAAAGGGTGCATGCAGGCGCGCGCATGCTTTTGTGTGCGCGCTCGTAAATATATATATATATATATTTATATATATATAGGTATTGGTGTGTGTGTGTGTGTGTGTTGGGTGCAATGCGCAAAGTGTGCTGAGGCGCACGGTTTGCGTGCGCGGGCACACACAGACAAGTTTCTCTTCAAAACTATCCATGTCTGTCAAAGCAAAAACAAAAAACGCCCACAAACTTTGAACCAATCACACGCTGCGAGCCGCATCGTCGGCGTCTCGGAGTTCTGACTGGGGGCCATGTACACGACGGGCTGTCACCGGGGGATCACAGCGGGAGTGCGGCCAAAAGTTGCGCAATGTTTGCTCACTCAACGGGGGGTAAAAGACGTGCGACAGGCCGTCTTGCCGAGTAGAACAAGGCCTTAGTTTCATCAGCTGTTCTTACTGTTTTAATCAGCTGTTCTTATTGTTTTTTTTATCAGCTGTTCTTACTGTTTTTATCAGCTTTTCTTACTGTTTTATCTGCTTTTCTTTTTGTTTTTATCAGCTGTTCTTACTGTTTTTATTAGCTTTTCTTACTGTTTTAATCAGCTGTTCTTATTGTTTTTTTATCAGCTGTTCTTACTGTTTTTATCAGCTTTTCTTACTGTTTTATCAGTTTTTCTTATTGTTTTTATCAGCTGTTCTTACTGTTTTATCTGCTTTTCTTTTTGTTTTTATCAGCTGTTCTTACTGTTTTTATTAGCTTTTCTTACTGTTTTAATCAGCTGTTCTTATTGTTTTTTTATCAGCTGTTCTTACTGTTTTTATCAGCTTTTCTTACTGTTTTATCAGTTTTTCTTATTGTTTTTATCAGCTGTTCTTACTGTTTTATCAGCTTTTCTTATTGTTTTTATCAGCTGTTCTTATTGTTTTTATCAGCTGTTCTTACTGTTTTTATTAGCTTTTCTTACTGTTTTAATCAGCTGTTCTTATTGTTTTTTTATCAGCTGTTCTTACTGTTTTTATCAGCTTTTCTTACTGTTTTATCAGTTTTTCTTATTGTTTTTATCAGCTGTTCTTACTGTTTTATCAGCTTTTCTTATTGTTTTTATCAGCTGTTCTTATTGTTTTTATCAGCTGTTCTTATTTGTTTTATCAGCTTTTCTTACTGTTTTTATCAGCTGTTCTTACTGTTTTTATCAGCTGTTCTTACTGCTTTTTTCAGCTGTTCTTACTGTTTTATCAACTGTTCTTACTGTTTTATCAGCTGTTCTTACTGTTTTATCAGCTGTTCTTACTGTTTTATCAACTGTTCTTACTGTTTTATCAGCTGTTCTTACTGTTTTATCAGCTTTTCTTACAGTTTTATCAGCTTTTCTTATTGTTTTATCAGCTTTTCTTACTGTTTTATCAGCTTTTCTTATTGTTTTATCAGCTGTTCTTATTGTTTAATCAGCTGTTCTTACTGTTTTTAAATCAGCTATTAGTTTTAGTTTAAGCCTGTATCTGAATTTCTATTTTATCTATGAAATGTGCTATATGAATAAAGTTTACTTACGTATTATAAAATTGGTATTGATCAACAAACTGGAATGAGTACATTGTCCGTTTATATATATATA
>JBBPBX010030817.1:16960-34930 GCA_038048925.1 Garcialebias charrua
ACATATATACATATATATATATATATATACATATATATATATATATACATATATATATACATATATTTACCCATTGTTACACACATCCACTCTAGTCATTTTTACACTTGTGCACAGTTTATTCTGGAAATAGCTTACAGTTCAAACAGGATATCACTGTTTCCCGTAAGCCAAATAATTTAAAGATTGTTTAAGACAAAATAATAATAATAATAATAATAATAGTAACTACTTCTTGAAAAACACAAGGCTTGACGTCTGTGACAGTTTTGAAGCCACAATAAACAACCAGATCAATATTCCATTTGATCTGGTAAAGTACATTTTATACTGTGTTTATGCAAGTTCTTGTGACAATTCCAAACGCCACTGCACAAAACTGACCTGAACATGATCACAGTGTAAGACCATTTACAATCATGACATCAGCTTTTGAAGCAAAGCTAATAGAATGATGATACTGAGCCTGTCGGCTGTACAGATGGAAAATAAAATGAAAATAAAACAGCCTCTGTTTAAAATTCCTGACTGGTGAAATCAAAATGTATTTTTGGAGCTGTCCTGACATCTAGTGTTTGAAGCAGAGTACTGATATACCAGGTCATCTCCAACCAACACATTTTCTTATTTTAATACTTATTAGTAGGTGGTGGATTTGTGACAACCATACAATTGTAAATGTTTGACAACTTTTAAACATGTTCCCTTGACAACCATGCAATGAAGCAGCAAAGAACGTTTGCCCTCTATCACAGTTAAACTGGATAATTACTGACAGCAACAGTATAACAATATCTAGACATTTCAAAGATTAAGAATAATTATGGTAAATGAATATATTTGTTATGCTTGCTTAATGTGTTAGGACTGTTTCATCAAAACAGCACTGTACTCACTTTCATTTTGGGAGGCAAATGTATAGCAGAAAACGATCGTGCACCCATGCACAGTGTGTAAGGCACTTTATTGTGTCTAAAAACAGTAATACGATACAATAAAGTAAAAACTTCTCAACAGTTGCCGAGCATCTGGAATATAGAGGTGAGTCTTTGCCTCAACTATAGGCTAAGGATTTTCTGTTCACTTGCTGACAGAAAGGTGCAGGAGATAAACCAAAAATAAAATAAAACAAGCAGAGCCTTGTCCACACTGGTCAAGTATGGTATGTCATGGTAAAGAAGGAAAGAACTTAGCCAAAAGCTATGAGATGAAGATCATGAGCAGTAGAATGACAGCCTCTTCAGAGGATTGTGGGAGTTTGACTGTACGGCCTACATGTGTGTGAACCTCTATTCTAGAAGGTTTACAGCCATTTTCCCCAAATATTTTTGTGAGAGTACAGGTAGTCCCCGACTTACGATGACATTGACATACGAGGTTCCGGACTTACGAGCGGACTAACGAACAGTAAAGTTGTACAGAACATACAGAAAATACAGCACTGGTATGTGTTTTTAGATGAAAGTGTGTTAGCTAACAGTTTGTAAACAAAGTTCTGAGCATGTTTATGAACTAGTATGTACGTTTGTGTTGAAAAACGAGTGTTCGTAGTAGCGCTAGCATACATTTTCCGACTTACGACCGAAAATCCGGACTTACGAGTGACACGTGTTTCGGGTTCCGACATACGAGTTTTCGTGTTACGAGCACCTCGTAGTAACGGAACATGCTCGTAAGTCGAGGACCACCTGTATTTCTAAAGTATGAAGTGCCAGAGTCACCTTTAAGGGCAGTCCAGTTCTTGTCAAACAGTGAGGTGCATCTCACTGGGAATGTGAGGTGGGGATTGGTTGGGTCTGGTGATGTGCTAATGGGTGGGTGTGTGCAATGTCATTCTTTTTTTTTTTTTGTCTTCTCAGTGTAGACAATGTAGCAGATATAAAGTAGCAATGCTTCATTACAGCCATACTTATTTTGGAAAGCACAAAACAACAAAGTGTATCTATTACTATACAAAGTACAGCCTTTGTTTATTTTACCTTTAAAAGGGTGTAAGTTTACAAAATGAAGATGTATTTTATCACTAGGGTCGATGATTTTAATCAAGAATCACTAAACTGAGTAAATTGATTGTGTAAAAATAAAGCATGTGAGATATGTCAGTCACACATTTAATGTGTTGAAGTTTCAGGTCAACCCGGCTGAGGTGAGTTCTCCACACCTTGATGTATTGCTGCTGGACAGGTGTGGCAAAAAGTGCTCACAGCCTGTGTGTCTCTCACTGAGGCTGTTTCTGCTGCTTTAGTTATTGGATTCAAACAATGTTAAAACTAGAAGACGTATATGTGTATGCCCAATATCTTACTTTGTAGTAAAGGTTTTATTTTTATTTTTTCTACACAACTCCCAGTGTTCTCACACGTTTGTAGTTTGTCATATTTATCTGCAGGTTTCAGGACTGCTGTGTCATATCAAGGCCCTATGCTTGCTCATACTATATTTGGAACCATATAATGGTGTAATTGTAGTTGTACATTTAAATAAATATTTGCTAAAATATAAAATAATTCATGCCAGTTTTTTTGTTGTTGCATTGATTCTGATGATTTAGTTTGTCTATTTTGACTGCATTATTACCAGTCAGTTATTTTTAGCCACACAAAAGTCTATACTTTTCTATTTAAAATATAACAACTCCTATATTGTGTTTTTTTGCTTTTAAAGAACTTTGATACACCTGTGTCACCGTGGGTCCTTATGGGTAACAGATCAAGAACTGGGTCTGAATTCTTGGCACAAATCTGATGCAGATTGGACTCTGGCAGTGCTGGCCCTTGTCTCTGATGCTGTCTGGGGTATTCATGGACAGGATCTCAAGACGCTGCTGTGAGGAGAAAGAAGCCTGATTTAAGAACCTCAAACTCTGTTTTATGCTGATGATATGGTTCTGTTACTCCCGTGCCCCGAAAAGGAAGAAGTGGGTAAAGATAATGGATGGTTCTGTTGAGGGTTGTGCCTTCAAAACATCTTGGACAAGACACCTTGGCTTGTCTTGACAATATGTCAGGACGTCTTTCAGCAATAGGGCAGCTGTGGCTGAGTGGTTAGAGCAGTCATCCTCCAGTGCAAGAGTTGATGGTTCAATTCCAGCATCAGTCACATACTGAAGTGTCCCTGGGCAAGAAACTTAACCATTCATTGCCTCCAATATATGTCCCATCAGTTTATGAATGTGATCTAAAAAACACTGCTAATTACTGTATTTGTAGAGATCTAGTAGAGTGCATGAATGGTTAAATGAGGACACAGATTGTAGCTTAAAGCACTTTTAGTATATTGATCAAATATAAAAGCTATATAAGTACAGTCCATTTACCATTTACAACACCTTTCAGTGTGCACTGGTGTGGCTCACAGTCAAGTGTGAAGTGACCAAGATAAAAATGTACCATGATTATAAAACCAGAAAAAGGTGGACTATTCCTTTCAAGTTGGGAGGTGAGTTTGTGCTTCAACACAGGAGTTTGGTTATGAGTCCTATTTAAAGGTACTGTAATGGTGTAATGGAGTAGGATATGACAAATCATCAGAGCTTTATTTACAACAATGATAGCTTTGGGCTGTTGTGGTTAAAAAGGAGTTGAGCAATGTAAAGTGTGCAGTTTAATGATCAATCAATGTTCCAACTGTTGTCAATGGTTGTGAACCATATGCCATAACCAAAATGACTAGATCCAAAATGAAAGCAGCTGAAATGAACTTCCTCTACTACACTGAACTTTGGTAAAAAGGATGAGGAGCTCTGTCATTCAGGAAGACCTCAGATTAGAGCTGTTCCTCCACTTCAAAGGGAGCTAGTTAAAGTGGTTCATGCATTTAATTAGGAAGGTTCTTGGTCGCCTCCCACTGGAGGTTTACACACTGAGAGAAGACTCCAGGGCAAACAAGGAACTCACTGGAAGAAATATGTACCCTCTGTGGGAACACCTTGAAACCCCACCAGAAGGAACTGGAGAGTCAGTGGGGAGAGGAACGTCTGGATTTTACACCTGAACTAAACAGCTCTGCACCCCATTCCTGCCTTAAAAAAAAGTAACAGCCTCGTTTTCCTCTTGACATATCACATCAAAACAACTCTATTTACCTTCCTTACAAAAAAACTCATTAAATTAATTATTCGTAACCTCAGACATGCAAACACTGTCACAAACACGATGTCTTTATTTTTCTATTTTTGTCGTCATACTCTGCGTCACTTACCTGCAGACTAGTTGTTCAATTGTCAGAGGACATGATATAAATAACTGTTTGCTATCATTGTGTCCACATAGGCCTGTCACAATAACACATTTTGCTGGGTGATTAATTGCCTCAGAAATTATTACGATAAACAATTATATTGTTTGAAATTTGGCAATAATTAGTAATTATTGTCAAATTTAAGAAGAAATGTTAACTTGTTTTGCGTGCAGTACCTTTTTTGACCACTGGATGGCAGTATAAGACTGTTTGAACTGAAGGATGGATAGTGAGGGAGCGAGCAGCGTGTCTCTTTAAGAAAAAATGGTATGGAGGCCACTTGACGTGACGTGGGTGGTCTCTCTTCAGTTTTCAAAATGGCGGACACTCTGTGTGGTTTGAGCTCTTTAGCATAGCAATTCCCACACAAACTTTTAATGAAAACTCAGTAAACAAGTTCTCAGCTATTTTTTGCAAAGAAAAACAACGTTTTACACAAAGCCACGGGATTAAACCATGAAATTTGAAACTCCAACAAGACAAAGGTTTTTTTCCCGAGGTCGGCCTGTTAGCTTAGATCGTAGCTTAGCTTTTCAGCTTAGCTGCTTTTAATGATCCAAAAGTGTGATTTTGGACGGTTAAAATACATTTTAAAAAGAAAAGAAAGGGAGGGGTGAGGAGCTTTTTGTCATCCAGTGTCTTCAGTAGAAAGAGAGAGACACGAAGAAACGATAAAGCTGATCAATGAAAATGAGGTTGATAATTTTCATTTATCATACCAAATTGATTTATTGTTTATTGTGGCAGGCCTACGCTTGAGGTCGAAAAACATTAACTTCTTTCAAAAACACACATGAGATAAGCAGTTTGTGTTCTCAGGGCCAAAACTACCGGTACATTTTTTCCCACCCCATAAAATACATTTAACTTTTTTTTTTAAGTAGCGCCGAAGTTTGTGGCTCAGACACTCAATGTTTTCCATTCCCCACCTCTCAAAAAAGCAATATCAGTTGTTTTAGTGCCCTGTTGGCCTTTTTCCCAGTGTATTAGTAGAGAGGTAGGAAACTGATAGTGTGTGTTGTAACAAAGGCCAATGATGTAATGATGTATAGCTCATATTTGTGCAAGTAACCCATTAATTCAATTTGTGAGAGAAATGGGGAAATTACAGTGACAGAAATCATGGAAAGAAGAAAAATACAGGTGAGATTTGGTTTTTCCAAAGTGGGGGAACAAATCAGGCTCTGGAAAACACAAATAAAAAAGCCAAGGAACAAAAAGAAAAGATATGTAATCCAAAAAATAAAAAAATTAAAAATAAATGAGAGATATCAGTAATCATGAGGACAGGTGAGCAGAAGGTGCCACTGCACAAACCAGGATGACAAACAGATACATTTTGTTTAGAAAAATGGATAGAACCACTTACTGAGGCTACAGTCTATCCTGATACAATCTGGCGGGAGAGAGAGCGAAATGGTGAGATCAAATAAAAGGAAAAAAGAGGAAAGAGACAAAAAAAATAAAGAAGAAGAAAATACATTTTACATCCTTCAAGGTACATTCTGCAGACAACCAAGCATTGCTTTGAGGCCACCATCCGGGGACAGGCTCTGAGTCAGGATCACCCTTTTCTTTTTATTTCCAACATCCATCCCTCATTCCAATAAATGCAGCCAAAGCACAATAAAAGGCAAGAGGTGAATTGTTAGGTTTGTTTGTGGCTATTGTGGTACAGAACGTGGCACAACGGGACACTTTTAACAGGTTAAGAAATTATCTCTTAACACGTTCTATTTTTAGATGCACAAAGAATTTGTGAGTGCAGAACTACCGTATTTTCCGGTGTATAGGTCACACCTTTTATGGTTTTTTTCAAGGCCTGCGACCTATACACCGGTGCGACCTATATATGGCTTGTTATCACTTTCGGCGAAACAAATTTTTAAATCCAGCTCATTTCACAATTACGTTCATTTATTAAGGAAAAGTTCAGCTCAGACACATATTTGCTATAATTTTTATCAAACAAATAATTGTTTTTAAGTGTTAATCTTCTTAAAAGCCTTGCTGTGCGCTCCTGTGGCAGACATTTGCAGCAGAGCTAAACGTAGGTGCAACCTATCTAGGGATTTTTCCAATCTATTGGTGACAATTGGACAATGCAACCTATACACCGGTGTGACCTATACACCAGAAAATACGAACAAAATACTTGATACTATAACAATCAACTTATTGGGTTTTATTTTTCTGGTGTGGAATAGAATATGCTAAAACTATCAAATTCTAGTTATACAATTTAAAACAAGGCAAGTAATAACTCCACCTACACATGCTTTCCTGTAATTATAAAACCTGATAGAACTAATTGTGACAATTTAGACAGTTTATACACATCACAATTTTCTTGCATCATGCTCAATGTACATNCATGAGGAGGAGTCTTCGAATTGGGACAGTCCTCCGCGCAGGGCAATGACGTATGCGGCCGACAAATGCGCACTCATGAGGATGCAGCCCCTGAATTGAGACACAGCCTGTGTCCCCCCCCCCCAACCATGTTGTGGATCCATGTCCAGGAGATGAAGCAACATTGCCAGAGACTCCCTGCTTCATCAGAAATCTGGTCTAGGATCTTCTTGGTTAAAGTAACGGTCCAAGACTGGGACACTCGGGTTAATCCTCCAGTACAAGGGTCTGGTCTGGTTCAGGAAATGTAGAGAACAACAAAAACATATTAGTTTAAGATTTTTTTTTTCCACAAGATATCAAAGCATTATCATAATAATAAGGCTTAAGGTAAATATACTGATGCTCAGTGAAAACACTTGAGTGCTATTTTATTAATAAAAGAAATGAAAGACCCTGTTTTTAACATTTTTACAGCCACCAAAATGGATCTTATAAAATAAAATATTGGAAAATGTTATGCTGTATTCTAAATTTAAGATAAGTTAAAGATTATAACATATTAAACTTTATTAAATTATTAATAATTTAATAAGATACATTAAAATTTTATTTATTATGCACAAGTTAATAAAGTTAATACATTAGTCTGTCACTGAAATTATCCATGAAACCAGCTGAAGTTAACTTTTATTCATTTAAAGTTTTGTAGACCCAAAAAAAGCAAGTTACCTGGATATGATTGTCTCTCAGCAGAAGATATAGAACATGCCGCCAGCGGCGATAAAGTTCCTGTATTTCCTCTAGAATTAAAAAAGCAGTAAAAACAACAAAATTTCGATCTCCATTCTTTCTTCGGCTGAGCGCTGTCATGGTTGCTAGGCAATAGGACATACGCTGACGTAACCCTGAAGGCTAGATCTGTCCCAATTCACAGCCGCTGACTTCCGGTCTACGTGGTCTTTGAAGGACCTGGCCTACGTCGACCGGGTAGGCCAGGTCCTTCAATGTATGCAGCTGTTGGGTTGGGACTCTGCGTCATAATTGCTTTAGGTGCTTATCTTGTTAAATTTTGATGAAATGCATAGCGTTCCTCCTTCCTGATTTCCTCCCAGTCTGCGCACTACTGGAGAACCAAGGCAACAAATACTTTTGATATGCAGCTGATTTGACTGTTAAAGTGAATTTATTAAGTAAAACTTCAACTGAGACACACCTTTACTACACTATGTCATGAATCACCTTTTGTAACTGTTGATTGTAAGAATTGGTACATTTTGTTTTGTTAATAGTTAAATAAAGTTAAAAAAAAATTTTAAAAAGTAAATAAAATAAAAAAAACTAATATCATTTCCTTTAAGAGATCTCAATTTAACAGATCCATTACTCACCACTGCCCTCTTCTCCCTCTGCAGCTCCCGCACCTGTGAATAAAATATTATTTTTGATAACTCTGTTTCTGTTTTTCTGTCCGGTCTGCCACTTGGGGTCAAACTATACTACAAATATGACAAGTTTACATACAAGAGGGCAGAGTTCAAAACAGCCTTACACAGACGTTACATTGAAGCTCCGGTCACAAGGTCTGCCCAAGGACAGTATAAAGACGTCCTTTTTTAATAATGCTTATCAGAAAAAGATGAGGTCAAGATGACCTCTACTTTCCAGCTTACAGACAACGGAGAAGGCGGCCTTGGAGTTTATCAGGTGTGCAAGCTCCGTGCTCCTCACAAAGCTCTGAGCGGTCTCTCTTGGGCAGCAAAGCAACTCTCTAATTCACCTAGTTTAAAGAGGAACTTACCCCAAAATTAACTTTTTTAATCTGAAAAACTCCCTAGAATGTGTGTAAAATGTTGTATAGCACTATGTTTGTGTTAATTTTCATGTTTGTGTGTATTTGTTCAAATCGGCAATATTTGGTCTAAAAACGTGTTTACACTAATCCTATGAGTTGAACTATGGTATTGCAGCCTAATTTTCTTTTTGGTCAACGACTCTCACGGTGACGTGTCTTCGCACTCTGTCGTCACATCTTCTGGTGCGTGAATATAAAAGTGGTTCAAGCAAAGCCACTCCCCTGCAGAGATCGGGAGTTGGATTAGAGATAGCAACGTAGCATTAGCATTCTGAGTGTGATGTTTCACTGCACGCTTAATAAACATACTGTTTGGAGCTGACATCACTTTATTGCTTAAACCGCACGATACACTTTCTCATACAGCACAACCCTTCATTGCTCCATTCTCTGCACTTTTCCTTTCTGTCTCATAACCGCGCGCTTGCCACACACTCTCTCGCGGTGCGTTCACTGACAATCTGTAAAATAAATGCACAAGCACCGCTGATCTATATCATTTTCAGGTTAGCAGTATATTTATTAGCCCAGGCTCAGGGCCGCTGTGCTCCAAGTCTCTCTTGGCTTCTGGTGAGGGAGGGGGTGAAAAGTCCTCCACCTCACTAACGTAACTCTCCATGTTGCATAAATTATGCTAATGCTAGCTGCATGTCACAGTCTCTCGTCTTGGCCACACCTCCTCGCTCTACCCCCCACACCCACTTTGTTGAATTTTTTAAATCTTGTCTTGGGGTGGAGCTATCGTTTCACAGTGGGGTAAGTTCCTCTTTAACATTAGTTACTAATAAACATCCATCACCTCTACCTAAATTCCCCTGACACTTATAATTTTGAAAAAAGTAAAATTATGAGAAATAAGTTTTACTTCGTACTTCAAAGCAGAGTAAGTTTTATTTTAGACATTAAAGGTGTCGCCGCAAATGAGCAGTATTTAAAATTTGTGATTTTAATGGAATTTTCAAAATAAAAGAAAATAATAGGAAACTGAAATAATTCTGAACTGGACTGCTTTTATCTTGGACACCATCATCACCATGGAGTGCTGGAAAATGTTTGTCCTACTGCGTACGTTCTCACCCCACCATGGATACCTCACAGGCTGGTGTGTCGAATCTGGGATGTAATCTCAGAAGCTGAGGTCTTCCAAGAAATTATCTGCGGCTGTTTGGAAGAACTGACATCCCTCCCTCTGCTTGGATCTCATAGTGGCAAGATAGGCAGGATCTTCCAGATGTCCACAATGAAATGGTGAACAATAAGAGTCCAGTGGTTTAATTATACCAGATTCTCAGACTTTTCACAGCTTCAAAAACCAACACATTCAGATGCATCCGGGAGATGGGCTACAACTGTCGGGTTCCTTGGGTCAAGCCACTTCTGAACCTGAGCCAACATAGGAAGTGTCTCAACTGGGCCAAGGAGAAGAAGGGCTGGACCATTGGCCGGTGGTCCAAGGTCCTCTTTTCAGATGAAAGTAAAGTGTGCCTTTCATTCGGAAATCAAGGTCCATGGATTTGGAGGAAAAAGGGTGAGGAACAGAACCCATACTGCTTGAGGTCCAGTGTGAAATATTCACAGTCAGTCATGATTTGGGGTGCAATATCTAGTGCAGGTGTTGATAAACTCTCCTTTCTTAAATCCAAGGTCACTGCAACCATCTACCACAATGTTTTAGAGTACTTCATGATTCCTTCTGCTGAGGATCTGTATGGACATGCAGATTTCATCTTCCAAGAGGACCTGGCCATTGCCCATGCCGCCAGAAGCACCAAAACCTGGTTTGATGCCCATACCATCACAGTGCTCGACTGGCCAGCCAACTCGCCGGATCTAAACTCCATCGAGAATCTATGGGGTCTCCTCAAGAGGAAAATGAGGGGCACCAGACCAAACAACAAAGAAGAGCTGACAGCAAGCATTGAGGAAATCTGGGCTTCCATAACTCCCAGACAATGCAACAGGCTGATTGCCTCAATGCCACGTCGCATCGAGGCAGTGATTAAGACAAAGGGATACCCAACCAAGTATTGAAGACTGACATATACTTTTGAAAGTACCATACTTTGATTGATTTGTTGTGATCGTAATTTCTTTCTTTTTTTCTGTAAAAACTGAGAAGAAGTGTGGGCTGATTTCTCTAGGGTATTCAAATTTTTTGAATTCCTGTTTTGGTGGGTTTCATGAGCTGGAAGCCCAAATAATGTAAAAATAAACAAATAAATACTTGAAATTGTTTAAATTGTGGGCCCTGAATCTATCATCTATTAAAGATTAACTTTTGAATGGAATTATGGAAGTTAAACAACTGTTCCATGAAATTCCAATTTTTTGGAAAGGGTTTGTAGGCATCATTCTTTTTTTAAACTCACTCCTATGGCTAAGATAATGAAATTCATGTAACAATTTATCACAATGACTTTATGGTGCACTTGACTTTTCTTTTAACTTTTTATTTAGTTTTTTACATAATGCCATTGTTCATTCATTCATTCATTCATTCAACATTTATTTATACAGGCTAGCCTCGTTGAGCCACGGGGACTCATTTACAAGAGGGACCTGTCTCACTCACACCTAGGGACAATTTAGAGTTACCAATCAGCCTAACATGCATGTTTCTGGACTGTGGGAGGAAACCGGAGCACCCGGAGAAAACCCATGCATGCACGGAGAGAACATGCAAACTCCACCCAGAAAGGCCCCCGGACCGGGATTTGAACCGGGGACCTGCTCGATGAGAGGCAGCAGCTCTACCAGTTGTGCCACCGTGTTGCCCAGTTGTGCCACCAACAAGCAATAGTGATGCTCAACTACTACAAACCGGATTCCAAAAAAGTTGGGACACTAAACAAATTGTGAATAAAAACTGAATGCAATGATGTGGAGATGGCAAATGTCAATATTTTATTCGTAATAGAACATAGATGACAGATCAAAAGTTTAATCTGAGTAAATGTAACATTTTAAAGGAAAATATGTTGATTCAAAATTTCACAGTGTCAACAAATCCCAAAAAAGTTGGGACAAGTAGCAATAAGTGGCTGGAAAAAGGAAATTGAGCATATAACGAACAGCTGGAAGACCAATTAACACTAATTAGGTCAATTGACAACATGATTGGGTATAAAAAGAGCTTCTCAGAGTGTCAGTGTCTCTCAGAAGCCAAGATGGTAAGAGGATCACCAATTCCACCATTGTTGCACAGAAAGATAGTGCAGCAATACCAGAATGGTGTTACCCAGCGTAAAATAGCAAAGACTTTTAAGTTATCATCATCAACCGTGCATAACATCATCAAAAGATTCAGAGAATCTGGAACAATCGCTGTGCGTAAGGGTCAAGGCCGTAAAACTCTACTGGATGCTCGTGATCTCCGGGCCCTTAAACGTCACTGCACCTCAAACAGGAATGCCACTGTCAAGGAAATAACAGAATGGGCTCAGGAATACTTCCAGAAAGCATTGTCAGTGAACACAATCCACCGTGCCATCCGCCATTGCCAGCTGAAACTCTACAGTGCAAAGAGGAAGCCATTTCTAAGCAAGCTCCACAAGCTCAGACGTTTGCACTGGGCCAGGGGTCATTTAAAATGGAGTGTGGCAAAATGGAAGACTGTTCTGTGGTCAGATGAGTCACGATTTGAAGTTCTTTATGGAACACTGGGACGCCATGTCATCCGAGACCAGAGAGGACAAGGATAGCCCAAGTTGTTATCAACGCTCCGTTCAGAAGCCTGCATCACTGATGGTATGGGGTTGCATGAGCGCTTGTGGCATGGGCAGCTTGCATGTCTGGAAAGGCACCATTAATGCAGAGAACTATGTTCAGGTTCTAGAACAACATATGCTCCCATCTAGACGTCATCTCTTTCAGGGAAGACCCTGCATTTTTCAACAAGATAATGCCAGACCACATTCTGCAGCAATCACAACATCATGGCTACGTAGGAGAAGGATCCGGTACTGAAATGTCCAGCCTGCAGTCCAGATCTTTCACCTATAGAGAACATTTGGCGCATCATAAAGAGAAAGGTGCAACAAAGAAGGCCCAAGACGATTGAACAGTTAAGGTTGGTTTATACTCCTTGTCTTACGTCTTTTACCCCCGTTGAGTGAAGAAAGTTGCGCAACTTCTGGCTGCACTCCCGCTGCGATCCCCTGGTGACAGCTCGTCTTTTACATGGCCCCCAAGCAGAACTCCGAGACGCGGACGATGCGGCTCGCAGCGTGTGATTGGTTCAAAGTTTGTGGGCATTTTTTGTTTTTGCTTTGACAGACATGGATAGTTTTGAAGAGAAACTTGTCTGTGCGCGCGCGCACGCAAACCGTGCGTCTCTGCACTTTGCGCATTGCACCCAACACACACCAATACATATATATTTATTTATGAATTTATAATGGATTTAATATACGGTAATGATAGGCTCCATTACCTCCATTTGTGAGTCCGTTATCATGAGTGTAGCCAGAATTTTATGAGGGGCGGATTGTTTAAAGGAAACTTTGACCTTAAAAAAGCAACAAGCCTCGGTGGCTCAATGGAAAGGCGTAAGTTTTCCACTCCAAAGCTTTTCTCGACTCGGGTTCGAATCTCACGTGGTTGAAGTTATTTTACGTTTGTCTTTTATTGGATTAAAAAAAGGAGTTAATATGCCTGTGGTTAACACAAAATCCTTTTTTTTTTATTGCGTAACACACGCAATTGTGACACACACGCAATTACGTCAGCGCTGGGTTCACTCAACGGGGGATAAAAGACGTAAGACAACAAGTATAAACCAAGCTTTAGAGGCCTGTATTAGACATGATGGGAGAGCATTTCTATTTCTAAACTTGAGAAACTGGTCTCTGTCACCAGACGTCTGTTGAGTGTTGTAAGAAGAATGGGGGATGCCACACAGTGGTAAAAAATAGACTTGTCCCAACTTTTTTGGGATTTGTTGATATTTGTTGATAATATTAACTTTACCCAGCGAAAAGGTGACATTTTAATAAACACCAACAGTGAATTTCAGTGGTGGTGGTGGGGTGGTTATTGTTCTATGATTTAGCGATAGACCTGATTAGGGATGCACCGATACCAATACCAGTATCGGGTATCGGTCCGATACCATGTGCGTTTACTCGTACTCGTACTCATAAAAGGGCTCCGATACTACAGGACCCGATACCAGTTTTCAGCCTCATACTTTTACTGAACACTCACGCTGACACCCCCCACCCCACCACCACCTCCACACACACAAACGCGCACGACTCATGTCACCCTCCTCATGGAGGGGAAAAAAAAACCTGAACGCAGCTGAAATGTTTCTCTCCCTGTCCCGCTCACGTGCAGTAGGAGCAGGAGCGGCTCTTGCTCCTACTGCACGTGTCTCTCCCCACCACCACACTTTTAGGCACGGCTCAGTTTGCCTGTCTCACCTGCGTGGCTGAAATGTTCTCCTCTGCTCTCCAAACTGCATGTGGCTTTCGGATTTGTCTCTGTCTCTCTGCCGTGTTAAGCGCTGCGCTGCTCTGGACCAGTGGCGGAGCTAGACTTTTATTGCTGGGGGGGCCGAGAGGGGGCCAAGGCTATCGGTAAGGGGTCCACTTACTACGGTACAGTGGGAAAAATGGATTTGTCCCAACTTTTTTGGGATTTGTTGACGCTATGAAATTTTGAAACAACATATTTTTCCCTTAAAATGATACATTCTCTCAGTTTAAACTTTTGATCTGTGATCTAAATATTTTTAAGTTTAGAAATCAAGTGGTTTTCTAAACAGCTTTAGTGTTTGACTTTGTCCACACTCATAAAACACACAATGAAGTACCCAAAAAAATATACCGGTAAACTTAAATGGTACATATCGCCCCTTGCTGCTTTGAGCATGTAACAGTCACAAGACCACATTGTTGTGGTACTGTTCGGGTGTATTTTTAAAGACATGTTAAGTGCAATTTGAAATAAGAAATATAAAATATGATAAAAATACATTTTTGTGTTTATTTCATTCCTATTCAAGACACTTTGATAAGAATGACTATATATTTAATATAGGCGGATACAGAGTATCTTTGTTTACAATTCTGGTTGGTGGTGTGCCTCGTGATTTTTTCAATGAAAACACTGTGCCTTGGCTCAAAAAAGGTTGAAAAACACTGGTCTAATGAAAATAAACAGTTTAAGTTAATTAGAATGATTTAAAAAAAATATTAATTAGTACTTGTATCGGTACTCGGTATCGGCAAGTACTTTAATGTAAGTACTTGTACTTGTACTCGGTTTTCAAAAATCTGGTATCGGTGCATCCCTAGACCTGATCATAACAGAAAATGATCTGGCATCATGCAGCCTTCACAACACTAAATTACATTGTGCCAAGCAATGACAGAAAAACAAACGTTTTTAGTCTGTTTTGTCAGCCTGCATTTAATTATTAAAACTAAAT
Source organism: Garcialebias charrua (assembly GCA_038048925.1). NCBI lineage: Eukaryota > Metazoa > Chordata > Actinopteri > Cyprinodontiformes > Rivulidae > Garcialebias > Garcialebias charrua. The sequence goes on from JBBPBX010030817.1 coordinate 31,840, forward strand.
AATTTACAGGTTCCTTCCTTCATTGGTGCCACAGTTTCTACACTTCATAACTTTTATTGACCTTTCCTTCACAATCCACTTAGAAAAACATCCATCTCCTTCTCCCATTGTTTTCCTTTCCACTGTTCCTTCCCCATCACTGATTTTAACAATTTTACTTTACAGAAAACTTGTGTTACCTGGGTTCTTTCTCCTTCAAGGTATTCTCTATAACTCCATCAGGTGGACTTTTCAAATCTTGGGGTAAAATCTTGCCACGCACAATGCAGACATGCTAGCTTAGATGCTACACACTCCGTTTCTCCTACGATCCCCCGCACCGGTCAACAGCTGAAGTCACTATCATAGTTGCAAGCTAGCGCACAACACAGAGGTGTCTCTGCCTTCCTCCCTCTGCCCTGTCGACAAAAACGTCAAAAGAGATGAGCGCCTGCTGAGCCAAGTGATCGAGGAGGAACACTGTTTCTTAAAGTCAAGTCAACTTTATTTGTAGAGCGCATTTAAAACAGAAACTGTTATCAAAGTGCTTAACAGCAACAATGGGAGTAAAATTTCAAGACACTAAAGAGAAATGATGTCATACAACATGCCACTGACCCCCCCACCCAACTCACGTAAATGACATAGTTTAGTTTGTAAATCGGCAAATATCTGTGAAAAGCGACTAGTTTGCAGGTATGGACTAAACTAACTGAAACTGAAGCAAGAGTTAAATTAATTATTTTATTTCAACAGTTTAATTTTGTGTTCTAATTTCCATGTGTTTAATACAAAAGCTAAAAAACATATTTCTTGTGTGAATCTCATCTCTTCATTCAGCAGTACACTGTAAAAAATAATTTACAGGTCACATCACAACTGGAGAGACAAACACCCCCATCATTCAGTGCATCATAGCATCCAGCTGAAAAACTGATTTGACACTTTCAGTCTGCAAGACCTCCCTCCTGGCTGGGGATGCCCAAAGTCCACAGCAAACTTCACTTTTTCTTCAAAATACAACCCCCTTTGAATTTCCTGTTCCTCACCGTGTCTCCACAAAGCAGATCACACTAGTGAAATGGCTCGTCTGTCTTTTTCCACTGTCGTTATCACTAACCGTGTTTCCATCCATTTTAATTGCGAAATTTGAGCTACCTCGCAAATATGTAAATACAAATTAATGCAGATCAGAAGTGTTTCCATCTACTAGCTTGAAGCGCTTCTTCCAAGCCGCACACAGCGTCATTACGTCAGACGTCAGCGTCATTACGTCAGACGTCAGCACTGCGCATGTCTACAGTAAACAGGAAGTAGCAGTTGAAAACAGAACCCGGCCACACATCTCATCAAAATGGAGAGAATATTTCAGGTACGTGTTGCTATCGGGCGAGTTGTATTTATTCTGTCATGCCAACTAGTTTTAGCGATGTTACATGTTGTCCGGAGCGGAAACAGCTGATCAGTCACGTGACGTGAATGTTCGCTACGGCAGCACGAGTCGGCAAATGTGTTTCCATCTGTCATTTTGCGCAGCTGCTCATTTTCGCAGATCCCAAAAACCACCTCAAGCGAGCGTATAAACTTTTTAGCGTAATTCAGGAAGTAACCTCGCAATTTGCCGTTTCCATTAAGCTTTTCTGCTGCACTATTTCAAATTGCGCAGCTAGAAACCTTGATGGAAACACGGCTATTGTTGAAGAAATCATCTTCAGATCTCCCCCTCCCTCCACACAGTCCCAATTGTCCACCATCAGCATCTCTTCACACAATTTTTCATCTGATCACGCTCATTCACTGATATTCAGTTCCACAATAAATTAATTACTTCAATGTCATTACACTTTGTATCCAAGGAGCCACAGTCCTCATTATTCTTGTAAAACTCCCCAGTCTGTACACACTCTCACCCTCTGTCCACAGAATTATAATTCACGTAGGCTGCATGGATGCATCCTGTCATCACTCCAAAACCACCAGAACTGAGTTGAACAAACTTCTGGAATTTCTCAACACCTGTGGCAAATAAGAGTTTATAATCTGTAGGACAAAACATATGTTCTTGCAAATTACCGTAAAAACCGATGTATAATACGCTCTTTTTTTGCTCATTTGAATATCCTGCGTATTATACACCGAAGCGTATTATTTATGGATTTTTCCCATATTTTTAGACCCATTTTTGGCTCTGATTCGCTGTTTTTCAGTTTGGCCTAAAAATGGTGCAGTACCGGTTTCGGCCGCTATGGGCGCTAATGCGCCCTGTAGTCTGTTTACCTGCACTGTACCAAAAATGGTGCAGTACCAGTTTCGGCCGCTATGGGCGCTATAGGCAGCAGCAGAGGACTCAAGAGAGCGAAGAGGAAGAGGGGCACTTCCAGAAGTTTCCAGCTCATGTATCCGGAAAAAGCCTCCTCTGGTCGGACTGACTCTGTCGCTGCCCGCTCCCTGCTGTGGATGTAGCTGCTGTTAGCTGTGAGGCTCGCTGTTTTTGTTTGCAAGATACCACTCATAAACCACACCGCAGATTTTTAAATCCAGCTGATTTGAACATTTGGTTAAGCTCAGGAGCCCGTCTGCTATGAAGTCAGGTAAGAAATATATTTTTAAGCGTTTATTTAGCTAAATGTAAAGAAATAAATCGGCGAACTATTTTTTAAAATCCAGCTCAGACCAGCTGATTTCACATTTAATTAAGCTCAGGAGAAATATAAGAAATATATATTTTTAGGCGTTTCTGTACGGTAGTTTTATTTTAATTAAATGATGCAGCAAACCGTTTCTGTCTGTCTGGGTGCGCGCATCGTGTTGTTTACGTTCAAAATTAAGCTCATTTGTAATCATTTATTAACAAAAATTAAACCGAGACACGTTAACATATATATTCAGCTGACAAATTATTTTTTTAAAGTGTTTCTGTACGGTAGTTTAATTTTAATTACGGTACGGTAAATTCAGCTGTCGCTCCAAACCGGGCCTGTGGGCCTGTTGTGGGTGCGCACATCGTGTTAAATTCAGCTGATGTGTAATCATTTATTAACAAAAATTAAACAGAGACATGTTAACATATATAATCAGCTGAAAAATGTATTTTTAGGCGTTTCTGTAGTTA